>QKQZ01055246.1:0-16182 GCA_003595255.1 Solenopsis fugax | reverse complement strand
TCTTGCGATAGTGGCGCCATCGGGCGGTGAGGCTAAGTACTTATCGGACCACCCTCGTATCTTAATAATAATAAAATAACATAAATAACATGAAATACAAGATATAATAGAATTCAGGATTTACATAAATAAATGTTGCACTATTTTCATACGATTAATCTGATTTTTTTAAACTGAGCAGCTCATTCGCGAATGCGCGAGAATTCGGTTCGATTTGATAACAAACATGTCGATGACCGATTGCACGTGTTTATCGGATTTCGTTAGAGGCTCTCGTAAAAGAAAACTGTTAAATCTGCCCCGATTTTTCACCTGCGTGTGAAATGTTTCCCAATATACAATCTGATGCATAGCTCGACCGCCATTTACGTCACACGCGAGCAAATCGGGTTTATCTAAATCACTTTGCTAAACATATTTGGCATTCAACGAGGCTACATCCGGATATCCTTGCTGTGCAAGGCACGTTTTCTCGCGTTGCGCAACTACTGCGCGAAAAAGAGAGAGAGAACGATTGGCACATGAAGGAAAGGAGAGTTAGGGACAGAGATAGGTGAGAAAAACGAGAATAGAACGATAACAGTATCAGTACTAATAAAATTTAATTATTGAAGTGTTAAATACGAACAAAAAATAACTTATCAATTACAGCTTAAAGATGCTTAACAATTAGAAATCGTAATTAACAATAAATAAGGAGCTAATAATAAATATGAGAGCAGATTAGTTATTTTCCTTAGCGCACAAAGAGACAAATATAACTTATAAAAGAGATAAATATATAAAGAATAAAAGTGCATGAGTATGTATTGTTATTTTTATCCAAATTATCGCCTACATGAGTTATCTCGTCAAAGTGCAGAAATATGTCATAGTTAAAATTAAACGCAAATTTTCCGTTTTTCTTTTCACATGACGTTGCGAATTCTCGTTGCATGTAGATAACCGAGCGAGATAAGTATCCAACTTGATAGTTGTATTTTTCAATTCGGTTGCCTTTTAAAGTTAAACTGAAAGAAGCGTAGATTCACCGTGCCGAGATTAGATTGTCTCAGTATAACAATAATATTATGTTGGTTATTTTTTTACGATGGAGCCACGAATAGCGATGACTAACTATTTGTCTACGTTTTCTGAACCGCAGCTTGAAGAAGGTACTACCATTGTGCCGAGTTATATGGATATACGGATCACGTTGTAGTAGAAACTATATCAATGTTTAGCATTCGACAAGCAACCAGTTATGTATTTTCATGCAATATGATGTAATTGTTAGCATAGCAAAACATTATCTTGACGTTTATCATTAAACATTATGTGAATACTGAGAATATTCAACAATTGATATGAATGCATAAATTATTATGCAAGATAGAAGAAATACATTTAAATAGTATTGAACAATTCACATATAAAAAGTTTAAATAAAATTATTCATAATTTAACCTTCCGCAATTACATTTTTACTTATTCCGTAGACAATTTGAATCTTTTTTATCTAGCCCAATTTTTTTTTTACTCTTTTAGCCTTTCAAAAATATAAAAAAATTCAGGATTACTATTCAACATCTCTGCTGTATTACCAAATAGTTACTTAATTCAGATGTTAAAATCTTTATTTCAAAAAAATTTAAATTTGAAAGGAAAATTTTGAAAGTTGCGCTTATGCAACAAAGAAGACTCAGATTGTCTACGGAGAATTAGAGATGTAAAAAATTGCATGCTTACGAATCTGGATATTTCCACTTCCAAATGTAGCATTATACAGATAAAATAATTAAAATGATCGTCTCAAAATTCAGGATTAAAGAGGGAATTTTCCAACAAGAGACAAATCGATACAGGAGTCATTCTGTCTTTGTCTCTCTGAATATCAAACAAAGACAGAATGACTTGTTGATTTGTGATTCTTGCTGGAAAGCTCCCAGTAATCACAGATACTTTATTACCTTAATTTGCGCCACTCCTTTTAAAATAAATATGTAATGAAAATGAATTAAGTAGTTGATATTCATTGCAATTTACTGAATTTACAATATTCATTACAATTACATGTGTTTTTTTCCGAATTTTTTTACGTCTTATAATCTGACTTGAAACTATTATATATTAATTTTTATAAAAAAAACATCTTAAATTCGTTCATAAAATTATTAAATTTTTTAAATAAGCACCGTTAATTTGAAATGAAAGAATATTCTCCGGCAATTCTCAATACTTTCGAAATATTTACGGGCATCGTAAACTACGAAAGATCTCGTTCCGACATCAACGCGACCTCTCCAATTTGTTTAATCGTCGACTAGGGTCAACTCGATTAAAAAAGGTTACTCGCCCGACCGCGAATAATCTCTATTAGGTATGTCGTTGCCTTTCTTCGCGCTTCATACGCGTAACATTCGTGACTCTTTCGCTCTAAATCTACAATTACACATTTCCCGTGTAAGTAGAGCATTATTAATAATTATGACATATTTTTGCAACTTTGTATATTTCACAGAATGTTGCAAAGCCACAGAAACGCCTTGGAAATATACATATATCGTTATAACGATATAAATAGCTTTAACACTTGGTTTAGCTGTTCAATATCGAAAACAAACAATCGAACGCGATCAAAGTTATATAAAAGTTATATGAAATATCTCACCAATTCTATTCCATTACTTAAAACATCGACTGGCTGTTTGCATTCCGCAAAGAAGCTGCCTGTACACACACGCGCTTTATAAATCGTTTGAAGTATGTACTTTGAAGATATACACCGTTCGCATCGCATGTGAGAATACTAGCGATTGTTCTGTGTTTGCGCAATGATAAAAATCTGATATCCTGCGTTAATTATACGCATCTTAATGAATTCTTAGCTACCGGAAGCAATTGTAACAAGCATAATTATTTACAGAGAAAAATTCTCGTTTATATATTTAAAACGAATTATACTAATTGCACCAAAACTGTAAATGATTTTCGCTATTATTTGATAAAAAGCAATAATATAAAGATCTCGTTTAAAAAATAGGATTAGTCAATTGGCATTTTGGTGGATAAATAACTTTATTATTCTCGTAATAATACATACAAAAAATATATTTCCATTTGATCTACAACGATTGAAAATGCAGAGAACTCAAATAATAAATTTACAATCTTGTTGCATTGCAAAATATCTCGTTTCAATTTTATTTAAAATGATATACTTTTTTATATCTGTTATCTCGTCTTTGCAATTACGGATTTGCTAAAAAAGAGAGAGATCCTCGGTTTTTCACAAAAGTTATTTATTTTCTACTATCTACACAAACTAGACATGTGTCGAACTAAGTGGCAAATGGCTTTCTCCTGTAAAAAAAGACATGCGATTTTGCAAACGGAGGGAAACTCGCCGTTTCTAACTTAACATTCAGCCCGTTATCCTTCCTATCCTTGCGTGATATTCCGCACGCGGATCAGCTGTATTTCGCGATATCGCGATTTTGCAATACACTAGCATAGGCGCGCACACTTGCGAATGCATCCTGCATGCGCACGAAGCATTAACGCCGATCGCTATAGCTGTCACGTAAAAAGGAATGGCACTGCTTACAATACTATCAAATACGTAGGTGCGTGATAGAGAATAGAAGATCGTATTTAAAAGAGATTGTATGTCGAAATAAGGAATAAAAAAATTTGTAACAAATAATTAGATAGGCTCGAGATAGATTGATAAATTAATATGTAACACTTCTTTATTAATATTATTAGTTAATAAATAGAGCACAATAAAATTATTAAGTTACGCTGGGTGTGCGTGCGAGATTTATTGATTCTAACAATTATCTGAATCTCATTACATTAAAACGCATAATTCGCAAACGTTTCGACTCTGTATTGAGTCATCCTCAGTGCAGTACATCCTCAGTCCACGGTACGCTGTCAATTAGTGAACTGTCATGAGTCACATTTATGTCCTGATATCCATATTCACGGAAACTTTGTGTAAAACGTGACAATGACGATGGGTAATGCCAGGAGAAGTCAAATAATAAAATAATTGTTAAGGTGGCTTATTTTATTATTTGACTCCTCCTGGCATTACCCTTCGTCATTGTCACGTTTTACACAGAGTTTCCGTGAATATGAATATCAGGGCATAAATGCGACTCATGACAGCTCATTGATTGACAATGTACCGTTTGTACCGAGGATGACTCAATAAAGAGTCGAAACGTTTGCAAATTATGCGTTTTAATGTAATGAGAATTAGGTAATTGTTAGAATCAATAAATCTCGCACGTACACCCAGTGCGACTTTATTAACTAATATTGATTTTGAATCTATAATAAATAAGCCTCTACTTCTTTATTAATATTTGAATAAAACAGAACAAAGCGATCAAAGATACAAATTATTATATGGGCTATCCCACGCTCATCCGTATGATATGTTCATTAGTGCATTCTGGAGAGTAATTAAAGTCGAAAATGGAAATATCAAAGAATCACAATACATTTCATTATAAACAGTCGCAATTTGATCAATTTTGGCAGAAAATTTGTATGTTTAGATTTATATTATATGTAAATTTATCGATCTGTCACTTCTTAATGATTTTAATTTAGATTGATGTCGATTTTTACTGTTCCATCATTTACTGAATGATATTTTATCTTTTGGTTTCTTATGTGCAGACGCTAAACATAGAGTTGATAATTATTAATTTGTTATTATTATTTTACAGCTTTTATTATGTACAGATAGTGCAATTCTTTTTTATGAAAATATGATTAATTATTGCAAATGTATTATTAAATTTTTCCAAGTCTTTTTACATCTTTTCTGACAGGAATGAAAATATGCGCAATTTTAATAAACTAATGAATAATTATGACATTTTTTTGCAACAATCCAATTTTTTTCTCAAGATTTATCGCATAATTTTTTTTCCTAGCATAAAATTGCGAAAAATATTAATTATAAATTATAATTATTAATACGAGGGAAAAAAAGTTATGCGACTTATGATAAATCTTGAAAGCGAAATTCGATCGTTGCTAGCACCCTAATGTACAATAATATAACAGCGCAACCATCGTTCAAATTAATTAAAAATATTAAGAGCAGAATATGTATGTGTATATTCCGTATGTGTATATTAAAATTTAGTTCCGGCAATGTCTGCATACGTTTGCGTACATACGCTCGACGCCTGTTTATTTTCCTTTGTAGCGCGCGGCATAGGCAAGGTCGTCATATGATCATTCGCACGGCGATGCTCGAAGAGGCCAGTAGTGGTACGGGCCGCGTGTTCTCGCATTACTTACCGAAACGCGATTACGACGATCAAACGAGAGACGGCAGGCGCACATTCCCACGAGCAATTAACGATCGAGTTACGATTTCTACGACTAACCATTCGGAGGTGTACATACATACCGCGTTCATCCTGTTTACCGAAGCGGATATCTCTCTCTCGAGGCGCGCTTTGGAAGCGGATGAAACCTATATCAAATCCCTAAATGTCATTTCTAAATCTAAGGAGTTCCTCTGTGATTCGAGGCGCGTTTTGTTCCGACTATAAAATCGTGGCACGGAAATTGTAAATTAATATTTGCGTTTCAGCGCAATGCGGTGATTACTTACCTTGCTTCGTTTCAGATATATCGATTATAGAGCGCGTTTAAAATTTTCACTGATCAAGATGAAATTTATACCTCAATTATTTGATAGTGCGAGTCGAGCGACTCGAGAGAAGAAAAGCCGCGATACAACGACCGTCATAGTAATAATTAACTTAAAATTGATAGGAATAAATTTGTTTCCGGCGTAAATGCGTTCGCAGTGTGTCAATACTTTAATGAATTGATTAAGGCCCTGCGCATAACACAGGAATTATATGTTAATAATAGGAAATAAAATTTGAAAATTAGTTTTCTCAATGAATATTAAACATAACGCATATGGATGTGAATAAAACGTAAGACATGAATGTGTCATATAGGATACAACGCAACTTATTATTTATTTATAGTATTCATTGAGAAAATTGATTCTAAAATTTTAATTTCTATTCCTAATATTTAATATTCCTTTACTATGCGCAGGGCTTGACGTTCGGCATTCTTTCTTCTTTTATGACGTACAGCTTATTACTTTGTTTTCATTTTTGCGCGTTGCGTGTGTCTTCGCGTTATTATTATCTGTCGAAATGTGATTCCGATGGTTATTCCGCTCGAACAATTGACTGTTATCGGTTCAAGCGTTTAACTACCTCTTGATAGTCACGGTTCGCAAGTGCGTAGGAGATTTATCGAAATAGATATCTCGCGTGATTCAGTCATTCGAGTTCGGATGACAGGCGACATCCGGGGAATTCCGAGGGGAATAAAAAATGATTGTTTTGCTACGATAATAGCGGGCAATCCGAGTTGTAACAATAAACGATTCGGATAATCCAAATAACGGAAGTTTATGTGATATACGTACGGACTGAGAAAAAAAGTTGTAAACTAAATTTTTTCAACTCAATTAAATTTTTTCAGTTCAAGTATTTATGTATTTGATATAAGATGATGTATAAAATACTTGAACCTTAGTTTGAGCATTTACATATTTAACTTACCTACATATACATATAATTAATTTAAATACATAAATACTTGAACTGAAGAAATTTAGTCAAGTTAACAATTTTTTTTCTCAGTGTATATACATCGATCGTTTAGCAGTAACGTTTCGTGTATGTCGCGAGATAACACGTTTCTGTATAATTAATTTTGGGAGTGCCATGTAAAATGTCGCGCGATCATAATTAATTGCGTTTTGCGACTATTGTGTTGAGAGAATGCGACGATGGAAACTGAGAGGAAGCCTCAGGTGACGATGGAATAACCGCGGGATAGTAATTTATTATTCATTATTCCGGAGCTAGTGATCTATTTTTGTTTACTTGAATGATTGAGCAAGAGATAGATGAAAATTTGGTTATGATATTTTGTAGAAGCTTATTTAATTTTTTGAATTTTATAATAGAGTAGAATTGTGTACTAATGCACTAAAAGATAAGCGCAAATAATATATTGTGTTCATAGTATTTTAAATTAATTTGAATGTAGATTTGATATAGATGAAGATAGTGGATTTATTGACAACGAGCCTATCATACATAGAATCATATCATGCATAAGCATATGATAGACACATGCGCATAAGTTATAATAAAATAACAGCATGTAGATAAATATAATTCATAGATCCCATAGATTGCTTCAACATGAATTACTACTGATTAATTTTAATGTTTAATCCAGAGCTTGATTATTAATTCAAAAATTATTGTTATTTCGATATTTTCATGTCATATTTTTCGATTGTACTTAATTTCTAGATTTCACATGATGTTTTATAACATAACAACAATATACAATTTAAAAGATTTGCTAAAAATTACATAGGAAGGAATATTATATATAATTAACAAAGGTAGAATTCTTTTTCCTGCTTTCGTGAAAAAGAGATGCGTGTTCGGTATTCCGGTAATTTTCGCTAACAACGGGACATATTATAATAGTAGCATGGATCATTACAGCGAAGTAAACTTAAGTGCGATGATGCGGGCGGGTAAACGCACTGTATACTTTCACCAATTACGAACGGCGACGAAAGTTATTTTTCGTGCTTTGAATTTATACATAAAATTCTATCGGAGTATTACTCATCGGCTACTTTCCTTTAGAGAATCAACGGTGATTGCTAAATCATTTACTGCAGCGTTAAAAGAAATTACACTTCCGTTAGCATAAGAGCAATAACCTTTACGAAATTAAACTTTTTTTACGCACATTGTAAACGGAATATAATTTTTATAGTGAGTGCAGCATAACACATTCTTCTATAAATATAACGTTACTTCTCTTACTTAACGACGAGAAGTATAAAAGAGCTTGATATATTTTTGTAGTTAAGAAAATACGGAAGCACTATAGCTTAGTTAAAAACAAAATAACATGTTTAATATCGATATTTACGCTTGATTTCCGATCGAGGAAATTACGAACGTCAGGCGTCAGTGTCTGGCGTTACGTAGCACAGAATGCACGTTTCATTTCGCTGCACAATGAGCGAACAATAGCTGAGGGAAAAACAAGGATTATTTTAAGACACAAAGGACACACAAAACACATTCGCGTGTAAGGCCGCGTGTGATTGCATCTCGTTCATTCACTTGGAGACGTCGCAGGTACGCTTCCGCAGCTGAGCTTCTCGTATCGGCGCGTAGGCACGTATGCACTATCTTCTGCTTGCGTGTAAATTGCGTGGGTGTACGGCGCGTTGCGTTAATGACACCGTTGCAAATAAACTTGCCGCCCCTTCCGGTACTTTGTAGCGCCGTGCTCATTCCATTTACTCTTAATTACTAGCGACGGCATATTTTGTTCGCCAAGCCAGAAAATACATACGATATTAATACATGAATATCTTCACGAGCTATTTATCGCACTTTACATTTCGTATCTCAATCCGGCGTTACTAAGGATATGACAAACTCCAGATATTACAAACACACTGTTATTTCCACAACTGCTCTGCGTCTGCCATTGAGACATAAAGAAAGGTTTTAAATAACTTTCAATCAATCACATATGCACCAATTTTATTGATATTTTGGATCCAAGAAGCACAATGAGAGAAATCGTTTGGTAGAATAGTGATCAAATCAATTTTATAGTTACTGGTACCAAAAACTTAGTTACATTTAACAAAACTTTTTGTAATTTGTCGTATGAAAATAATTATTTAAGGCTACAAATTGTTTGGTCAAAACAACTATATATTTAGTAACTATCACTATAAAATTTATTTGATCACTATTCAACATTTCTCTCAGTGCAAATCTAATTTCAAATACTCTAGAAATTTCGTGTTATTGTAACTTAACTTCTTACATAGATTAGTTTGAATCTAATAGACATTACCTTAGTAATCTATATACTTTCGTGCTATATACTTTCGTCCATAGCTTAGTAACCCCAGATTAAGTATTTTAAATGCTCTTATCAAAGCATGGCTATTTTTAAATAGACTTTTAATTCAAGGTTTAATTACTGCGATAGAGTTACAGTTACATCTCAAGAAAATGTGATAAATTTGATTAAGCCTTGAATTAAATCCCAATGACAAAACCTACTCGAATTCGAGTGACTAATCGATTTCGCAGTTTACTCATTATTCCTATACACATATAAAGAATTGTCAATTTCATTTTAGATACGTAATATTTACATAAAATTAATAAGATGTATTAATTATATGCCATTATTGTCATTGTTTATACTTCGAATTTCGTACAAAGCGGTGGCTCCAGCCTTAACACCGTCTCAATCCGGAGCCTGATAATGATTTATGAACATTAGCCCGGCCCTGAATAATTGCGTCTACCTTAATTGCGAGTGCATCTGCACAGGTGCACACCATTAACGCGCGCCATTGTACACGCGCACGTACATACATACACAAACAAACACACACATACGTGTCTACCTGCGTGTACATATCTACCTACCTATCTACCTGCGAATGCCGAACTGTTGACCAACCCGCTCGCCGAGCGGGTAGACGCCATCTATAGCTCGACGTCGTCTCGCCCGGCGAGCAATCGCGTCAGTTGGTGCTCAGCTGCCGTGGTGTGTGCAACGTACAGGCGTCACTCGCGGGATCGATATCGCGCATAAACGAAGGAAGGAGCTGACGCGCTCGCGTCCTTTTAACGTCGGAAACCATACGGAAGCACCAAACCGTCCTGAACTTCGAGCTGCGTCGAGAACGTCGCTGACATCCTCGCGCCACGCGCGTATCCTCTCGATCAACCTGCGAAACGCGTCCCACCTCCGACGTGCAATCGTGCAAATAAAAACAGGTAGGCGTACGTAAATCAAGAATCACCATTCGCGAGAAACGATTCTTCTAGTCGCGCGTCACCGCATCTCCCGTGCACATGAATTGTAAATTGCTCCGAGCTGGGCAAATTCCTACGCGCATCTGTTTATAATTTACTTTATCGCCTCTTTAAATATAATACAATCAACATGATAGGAAAATCACGCGCAAAACATTGATCGAACGAATAAGATTGATTGTGAAACAACCGATGAATAAATAATGCTCTTTATTTCTAAATTATTGGCGATCGTGCTGCGTCCTGTGATTTTGTTAGATGCTGCACTTCGTGCGATTGTGGTACCGTTTCGTGGTCAGGTCGGCGTGCTGTCCGGCATATAGATTTTTAGATAAAATCTCGGGCATATCGATCTCGGACAGGCACGAACGCGAACTTGTCCGTGCACGCCGGGATTGCAGCTGCGCCGCACCGGCAATTTAAGTTACCTAACTTTGATTAGCTCTATTCCTCACGTCCCTTTCTAGATTGCCCGTGCGGCGTGTAGAGGACAAAGACGATCGAAAATTGAATCAGAGCTTATTGTAGCTCTTTGATTCAATTTTCTCGAGATGCACGAAACGATTCTCGATACACGCCACGGTACCTGAAAATATTTACACAGCTGGGTGACAATGATAACTGATTAAGTAATTAAGAGAGACGGAAGCGTCGTCGGGTGGATCATAAGGAGGTCTCGGAATCGCGACAATGATTTACAAGATTAATTCAACTCGTTCGTTACCGGGAGGCACGTTAGATAATTAAAGTATAATTAAAGCGAATAAGTTAAATTACTGCGTAATTAAAATTAGGCGGATTGTGGATTGCGCGAGATCTACACTCGTTCCCACGTGGAAACTCAATCCGTCCGCGTGTAAAAGTCGAAACACTTGCGGAAACGTAGCCGCACAGTGGGCTATAAGCAGCAAAAAAAAATTAACTCCGTTTATCTCCGACCTGAATCTTGTTTCTGGCTACTTCTTATAGCCTCAAAAACATACAAATTCGATTTTAATTGCGTTAATAATATATACTATACTATTATTATTAAATTTATTAGTTTTAATATAACATGTGATTTTTTATTATTGACTAATTTTTGAAAATTATTATTTTATTATTGTTAAGGTTAATTATCAATCTTTTTGTTATAAAAGAATAATTACCAGTATTTGCACTATTTCCGAAGTTACAGACTTTTTTCAAACAAATATTTTATTTTGTCCTACTGTGCGTCGTAGCGCTCGATGAAATTTAGCGGCCGATTTAATGATCGACCCAAAGCAAAACGTTTTGCTTGAGGAATTGGCGAATGAAAGTTCGTCAGTGGAGGTCAAGATATTCTATATATGAAATGTCTTAACATTAAAAGACCATTGGCCATGGCTTATATCTGCTGACACAGAAATACCTCGCTATGTTTTAGAATTTACAATNTTTTTTTTTTTTTATGCGCGCGAATCGATGCTGTGGCAGAGGTATAAAATTCTGGATTTCGTCTATTCATCGTGCTCATGCCAAACAAATCGGGCCGAGCGGAAAGACGGAACTTCCGTTGGCCAGAAAAATTATTCGCGAAAATGTGCCAGCTGTTTTAATTAAACTGTTTCCGGACTGCGAGTTAATGACGTCTGTTTTCCGTAACGAATCTTTCACGCATTAACTTTGAAATTCTCGCGTGCTAATTAAATTAAAAACTCTGTTAAAATGCAGCTCGGTAGAAGATTAATGAGCTGCCATTATTCTCGATTTTCTCATTATTATATCGCTTACGATTCGAACGCCGTTTCTCAATGTTGAAACAAATGGCGTTTTTATTTTTCCCCCGAACAGCTCTTGATATTTACCCTCGAGTATGATGTCGAGGCGTTCGAGTGTGGACTAAAAATAAGGTCGAATCCCGACCCTCTTTCAATTTGCCGAGCAATTGCCCGGTTTGCTCGCGCATATCGGCCCTGAAATTATCAATTCCATCTCGCGCAGCCTCGTACGTCTCCTCGGATCTCCTTGATATTACGCAATATTCGTTACATCCAATATAACGTCTTTACGAGGTAACTCGTAATGAGGATGCCATCGATCGATAATCTTCGCATCCTATGATACAGCGACAGAGATATACTCATGGTAATTGGTACGACGACGTCGTGACACGAATATCGTTCGAGAGCTCGTTACGTAATCCCGTTAAAATCCGCGTGCACCGCAGGGCCGATGATTAATCATAGCGTGTCGCAATGCTTTATTATCCCTTTTCTGCTGAAGATGATATCCAGACGAACTCCTCGCGCGAGTGCGTAATTTTAACTCCTCGCAGGCACCTTTTTGACGTTAAGTTAACGATTCAGCCTTTCTCTGAAGTATTCAAAAGGAAATCAAGCGTCGAAAGAAAACAATTGTTGACGCCCAAAATAAATAACTTTACTTTAATTCATCACGTTTAAAAAAAATATATATATATATATTTCACAGATTATTTATTAATAGTCGTCGATATATTTCTAATCAAACAAAACAGAGTAGTGAAACGGAAAACTAAATTTTTCTTGGAGTTTGTTTCTACAATGAAATAAAGATATATATTTATAAAGTTTTTTTTGCAAATTTTATTTTAAAATTATAAAATATATATCTCTTATCTTATTTTTTTATCTTATTTTAAATTCCAAAAAATGGATTTATTAAAAGAAGGCGATAATTAAAACGGTAAATCCGTTATAATTCTATTCCTTTTTTTTTCTCGCTACTTTGATGAATTATAGTTAATTATCGGAGAATTATCAAGTCCCCAAACACATTAGCGAGGAAGGATTAAAGAACCGGTTTTTTTTTTTTAGTAGAGTACCGTAACCTTGCCATCTAATTTCATTTGCCTTCAGACAGCGATATTACCACAAGCACGAGAGATAGGGCATTCCTGTCGCTTTAACTTTACATAGTTGCGTCTGTAGTGCTTGCGCTCTTGCACAAATCCTAAATAAACAGCCGATTGATTCTCTCATGGAAAAATTTCAGTAAATGCAAATGATGATTACAGCAACAGATTATTTGTGATTAAGTGGACAGTGGGGATCTATCTATTCCGTATTAATGCCGCACGGGTTGACAATTAGTTTATTTATTTAAAACGTGCATCACACATCTGTAAACTGTTTAATTAGCACTTCTTCGTAGCGTCGTTAATGCTTTCCTTGCACATGGCTATAATATGCTCGCCATATGTTTGCAATTTCAAAATGTCATCTTAAACATTGCTGATGACACATGTGAGCGATCGGTTCTCAATATGCCACGCTGCGCAAAGTCAGAGCATTTCGTCATAGCGATGCAACGACGGTTTTTTTTTTGTTTGCACGGCATACAAAAGAAAAGTCAATCCTCATATCTGTCTGCGACTTTTTTTGCGTGGGAGTTGCGAACTGCGCGGTATCCTAAATCCCCGCCCTACTTGGGGAAAATAATAATGACGCGATGCAGCCGGTGCAATATACGTTAACGAGAAAATTAGAGTCTGCGCGCGCGCGTGCGTGCGTGCGTGCGTGCGTGCGTGCGTGCGTGTGTGTGTGTGTGTGTGTGTGTGAGAGAGAGAGAGAGAGAGAGAGACGCGCGATTAACAACTGCCACTTTAGACAAGTCGCGAGTCTGAACACTTTTCGAAATTATTATACCACCGGGAGAGATAATCAGTAAAACCACGAGGAAGTGTTCAGTGGCAGCTTAATAACGCGCGGACGCGCAGGCACGTACGCGAGAACGGCTATATGAATTTATCTAATTAGATGCCAATCGCCGTCGTACTTAATTCTCATTGTAAGTCTGCCGATTAGTCGTTGGGATCGAGTCGTTAGGTGCCGTTATGGCCTGTGGACATAAGCAGCGCGACTTTTATATCTACGGTGCTACCTGTCGTAGTAGTAAAATAGGCAAGGCAATCTAAACCCGAATGTCAAGGTTGATTTACATAGACCAACTTCCTGGAATCGTATTACTAAATTTTTTATCGCACGCGAGCTAAACTCGGTTTCTATCTATACACCCCGTGTGAGCTCGAATGACTGTGAATTTTAACGATATATAGCGTCTCAAGTAAAATCAGTTTCTCTAACCTGAGAAAAAGTTTCGAAAGAAGTTATTACGGCGTTTTTACTTCATGTCGAATATCGCTACGAATTTAAATAAAACAGCTTTCGTGATGTTTAATTGCGCTGTTAGCATTAGTCTAATAGGTTTTCCGTTTTAGCCGTTGGTAATTGCGAAACTACAAATACCGAGGTAGTAATAAAATTGGCAGTAAACGGCTCTAAACTTCAAATTGTTTCGAGAAGTTATCATTCAGAAGGAAGTGATACATTCTGAGGTACGCGTGTATGTACGGAACGCGCACAGAGGTTTCGAAATTTCTTGGAGAGCGATATCACTTTAATGCTCCCCTTCGCGCAATCGTGCCTAAATTTGTTCTCATAACCGGAGAACTCCTTCCCGATTACGTCGGCGAATCGTGGACGGTACGGCTCGCAACGCTCCGTTACGCGGAACGTATACGGAAGTGCGCGGAATAATCTGCCGCATTCCGGAAGTTCCATCCAGATGATTCGCGGATTACGTCACAGTTGCGCGCGAACGTAGTAATTAATCGCGAAAGCGAACAATCGGCGCGTGGCATTATCGTGGACGACGCTGCGCGAAATTTGCATGGAATCCGTTGCGTCTCTCGCAAGAAGGAAGAATGAAGGAAGAAAAGAGAATCGTGGCGCGTTTCCGCAGAGACGGGGTGAAACCGCGCGAGCGAGAGACATGCGGAATTTCAGGATATATACATCGTGCATTTTGTGCACTTCCGCATGCAAACCGTAGTCGAGATGCGCGTATATCGTAAAATTCTGAAGCGAGAAAGCTAGCAGCTACGCGCGATTGGCCTTTCGAAACTCGGAAATGAAAGAAGCATTTTATCAATATCGAAATGTCTTTAGAATGACGATAAGATACATTAAAACAGAACGTGCGTTGCATCATAAAAAGAAATAAGAGCATGTAATGCGCACGTAATACATTTTCATTTTGACGAGTTTTTACTCAAAATTAGCAACGTTTTTAATTAAATTCTTAAACAGGTTCTTCAGCTTAAAAAAAAGTGAAGGGGAATCACGTGACTTTTCATTCAAACAGAAGTTTTTAGCATTGTCGTTGTCAAAATAATAAATAACAAAATTTAAGTAATAAAATTGAAGTAATTTGTTATTTAAAAATATTTTGATAATATTGATAAATATTGATTTGGGAAAATTGGAAAAGAATTGTTTATAATAATGATTAAATGTATCAGCAAGCGAGATTGTCACGTTTTTACTACACTGAAGAAAAAACATTTTACGTTTAAGTAAATATATTTATTTCAACATCACTTCTTTGATTTAAAAAAAGATTTCCTAAGTTTTAAAATAAATTATTTTATACTAATTAATGTTTATTTATTTAAATCAAGGTAGTGATATTAAAATAAATACAGTTATTTGAACATGAAAAACTTTTTTCAGTGTAGTGTGACATCACATTTAATGGGAAATTGTACAATATAATTTGAGCCTTTCTCTCTTATAATATTTATTTTTATAATATTGATAAAAATAAATATTGATTTGGAAAAATTGAAAAAGAATTGTTTATAATAATGATGTAAGCGTAGCAACAAGCGGGGTCGTTTCATTTTCACTAATGTGATGTCATATTTAAAAGAAATTGCATAAATCACGGACATTTCATACTCTTGCACGAAAATGAAATTCGATTTTTTTTTTTTAACTCCAAAACGTTCTTTAAACTTTAGTCTTTCTCATAAATATACAGTTTTTTAAATTTCTTATATTCTTTGCGAGAGATTAATCGAATGATTTAAAATTCTCCTTCGCACAAGATTTAATGCTATTTTATAGGAAGCTATTTAAAGAAAATTATAAAGTCAAAACTTTGAAAAAGTTCAAGGAAATGCTTATGTATTAATATAGGCATCTCATAAACCTGTTTTCAAAATTCATCAAGTTCTTGTTTTATGTGACAAGACTGGAGAATCTTCTTAATCTCAATATCTAGACAACAATCTAAGCGTCAGGCAAAATGTATTAACATCTTTCTTAATTGGCCATCTGGCGATACATTTACTTTCCGTCTCTCCTCGTCTCGCTCGTCGCTCGAATCGGCAATTTTCCATTTTAAAGTACGAGAGGCCCCCGATCCGTGTTTTACAAATTTTTCGATCCCGCCGGCG
>QKQZ01055241.1:0-19449 GCA_003595255.1 Solenopsis fugax | reverse complement strand
CAGCATCAACAGCAGCAGCAGCAACAACAACAGCAACAGCAGCAGCAGCAGCAGCAGCATCAACAGCAACAGCAGCAGCAGCAACAGCAGCAGTCGCACCAGCAGCAGCATCATCCACCGCATCAGCAGCAGCAACAGGGCGGCATCCAATTGCCGCGTATCACGGTGCCGTTATCCACCATCACGCAAGGTCAATCGTCACCCACCGGTAGCGGCAAGCACAGTCCGGCAACCTCCATCACCTCCGTCGGCAGCAATCCTCACGGCATCGACACGATACTTTCGAGACCGACGGCGACGGTCCATCCCCAAGCAACGGTACCGCCATCACACGCGGCCCTGCCACCGACCCCACATCCTCAGCACATGGCCGCGCCGCGGTATGCCATGCACGCCGGCTTCACGGCATCCTCGGGTGCGTATACTACAGTCTTCCTAAGTTTGATCATTTAAATTCAGGTGACGCGATTGCATGCATAATTGATCACGGACTGCTTATCTGGCCGATCTGTGTCGTTCCAGATAGATAAACGCTAGATGTGGAGAGAAAGAATTTATTAGAGTATTGAATCATTTGAATAATTTAAACATTTCCTTTTGAAAGAGTTTCAACAGTCTCTAACATGTCTGCGTTTTCTTGAGAATGAGAAAAGATTGAAAAACTTTCATCTTGCTGTTGGATTGGTCAAAATATCTAAAAAGTGGCGAATACATGACATTTATAAATCAATTTCTTCTATCCTGTTTAATATGTTATAGATAGGAGAGAAGAAATTTATTTATTCCAAACACTATTAAAGATAACTTTCCATATCATTTTATATCGAGAGAGAGAGCTAGTGGAACTTCGATATAATATTTAAAATCATTCTTCATGAAAGTTTTATAAGAGTTGTAGCTTAATTTTAATATTAATCTATTTTATTTGGTAAAGTCAGAACTTTATTAAGAAGTTAAGAGATACTCTCTATGCGAATAGCTTTATCAGTAAATAGGGGAGAGAGTTGGCACAGTTTTCACAATTTCGACATTTTAATAAACAATTATTATGATTAAATGTACTAATCTGATAGAGATGAGAATGTTTCTCTACATTTTCATGCCAAAAATGATTCTGTATATGATGTTGTTTCTTTGTAATAAGTAAAATACGAACATACTATATAGTAGCAAACTTTCTCAATAGCAAGTAAATTGGCACATATAACGATGTAAGTTACTTATACGACAAGCTCCACATTAAATATTAATGAAAACATGATAGAAATAGAAAAACAAATCGCAGATATGTGTACTTCTCGTATCTTTCAAAGTTATTTTGTGATAATCGAATAGTAAAATGCTGTTATAGAAAAACAAATGTAAACTAATTTAAATGTAGCTTCACTTATAAAAATATTAAATATAAAGCGTTTTGCTAGAGTTGAGTTATAATTGAATGTTCACAATTCTTACTCGCGCGTGAACTACGCTTGTCTTAAATATGAATCAATTTATCTCTTCCCTACATACATTTGATTTTAATCATTTTATTATAACAAGTTACTTATTACTTAAAATAATATATCATATAGTAACAAAAACTTTTCTTTTAACTACTAATATATCACTTGGAATTATTCTCTCAAACTGGAGAACAATAATATGAGAAATTTTGAAACACTTGCTTTAATTTAAACTTGATTTCTTGTTTGATTTAAATAAAACTTTGGGAACAGTTTATTTCATAAAAGACGATATTTTGCCAGAATTTTTGTTTTTTATATAAATACATAAACGGACCGCAATACTAACTTGTGCCAACGAATCTCCCCTACGTAAAGATTAATTATGTCTTTTTTTGCGATAAATCATATCATACACTTTTCCAAAATATAAAGCTTCAACTAAATTTTCTCATGACAGTGTGAGAAAACAATTTCCTGATGAAATAGCTAGCAATCGTAGTGAAAATATTGTGAAAAATATTTCGTAAACGCGGAACGGAGATAAATGTCGAGGGTTATTGATGCTTGTAGATATTAGTAGCATCTGCAACGGTAACAATTCGGTAACCATTCGCGCGTTTGTGATAGAAAATCGGGGGGAAACCGCCGTTCTCCACGCACAAATCGTCGCGTGCTGCGATAGCGTGCGTGTAATGCGGGACGGATTGAACGCATTAATCGTAGAATTACCAAGGGCGGTCGATCGAACAAGCGGGCCAGACGAAAGCGCGACTAGGAGTTACAAATCTATTACGAAACTATCTGTGCATTCGATACGATCGGCCCCGGCGTATAATTCACGGATTTACATAGTCCGAGTCTGATTTTACACTTTGATTCGCGTGAATCACTATCGCCTGGTTTTAACCCAATCTGGCCTAACGAAGAGATAAATATCAAGCGCGGCTTTTGATTTATCGGCGAGACAAGTGAAACTTGCATAAAGGATCATTTAAACGAGAATTGTGAGAGCAAATTTAAAACTAAAGAGATTTAAATTTTTAAAAAGTGCTCGGAAATGATCTGGACGTTCTAGCAGTCTCAATGATTAGGTTTTCCTTAAAATTCGTCACGGAAAAATTATGAAGTGCTCATAAAAATCTTGTTCTTTTGTGCGGTACATTTTTGACATAAATGCACGAGCTTTCAATTCACTTTTACAATGTTACTTCCTCGTGTTTTGTTGCTGGCAGCCTGTGCCATCAAGACCTCGTTTGTGATGTTGCAAATGCATAACTTTTCCATCGGGTGACGCGCGACAAAGCAGAAGGCGTTTGTCATCGCCTTGAAAGCATGTGAAAAGATGTCACGTTCAAGAGAGCTTTCGTGCAACGTCTTACCTCGCGTATACATTAAGTTAAATATGATGCGGAGCGCATCACTAATATTTGACACTAAATTATTTGTCATTAACAACGACGTCCGAGTCCACACAAGAATGTATAACTAACATGATTCAAAAGAATTTATCTCGGTAATATATCGAATTGATAAAATTGCACAAGTCATTCAAGCTCAATGCCGCTTAAATAAAATATCGACTTGTTAATTAATTATAAACTTACAATTATTACTCTACTTTATCTCTAATCGATAACGATTTAGAAAAATATTTGTCTTGGAACGAGGATTTACAAATTTTCAAGGCTCACATTTTGTGAAAATTCCCTCAGCATCCTTTATGCGTCACTTTTCATTCCTTAGCTATCAGAAATACATATTCAGGTATCAATTTTAGAATTATCGGAGGGAGTCGATATTACAACAGTGGGAAGATAGGGTCGTATTATGAAGTTGCTCATACAAATAACGTGTCGTACAATATCACGGCAATATCGGAGACGTGGGTTTAATTCATAAACGGTATCACGGTTTAAAATCTGTAATCTGTTAAAATGACTTTATCGCGCGCCTTCTGCCTAAACGAAACTTGCTACCCAAATATTCAAATACAGCTGTAACGATTTGAAAACCTAACATTCACATAATTAACAAAAATTACATAAAAAAACTCTTGGAACAATGAATACATAGTAATATATTAGAAGAATTTAAAAATATTTCTTAGGACCTTGTCTAATTCTAAATGAATAATACAAATAAGAATAGCAGCTCTCATGATCCTAAAACAATTATTGTAGAATTAATTAAACAGCGTTATATCATCTAGCTCGATTCTTTTTAATCGCTGCGAATTAGAAAGGCAATTTGATACAGAAATGTTAAGTTAAATAAAAGCAAGAACGCGAATAAGAATTGCGGCGTGACTTTGATTGAAATATTGACCGGAAGGAGCAACGGACGCGGAACGGCGGCTCTAAAATTTATGCTTACCGAATTACCTGCTCTCCCTCGGTACATTAACGAGCGACGCAAACGAGGGACGTTACTTAACATTCATGACATTAAATTTCTAAATGATTTGCTCCCGACAGAGCGCGGTTATACTTCGTAATAACGAATCGCTAAACAGCGCGCGCTAATATATCCGCGATTTATACGTTTCGCATGTCGAAATGTGCTAATCGAGGCATCGCGAGTTCGATTTTATCGCGTGATAATACGATATATGCGTACGTAATATAGCGAGAAAGATAACGCGATTTTATAGTGACTTTAAGCTGAGAATTCTCTGCGCTGTTTTACTTTCTATTTATGATTTTATTTTCGCTTTCTTATATCTAAAAAATAATTGTCCTTTTTATAATAATAGAGGCAACATCAATACTAGTATACCACTTTGTTTTCGGGTAATGTTTCTCTAGCAAAAGCTAAACATAAAACTTTAAAAACATGAAAACAAACTAGAAAGTGTCTTCAGATAGTATAGCAGTTTTTACAATACAATTCCGTAATTATGTAATAATTCATGTTTTCGCAACATAATTCAAAAAAGCGTCTGAGAAATTGTGCCTCAAAAACTGGCACAATAGGCAGAATTCAGATACAGTCCTATAGGGAAGGGCCTATAAACTATTAACTATAAAATAAATTGATAAACTAAGTAATAACATATATTTTTATGTATTAAACAAAGTTTATAAAATTAAAAAGCTAAAACTGAACCCTCCTACTGTATACACTCTTTTGGCATTTTATTAGGGTTATACGTGGATCCGACGCTATTTTTTAAGGTATCAAAGATGTGAAAATATTCATGAAACATCTGTCAACCTTGTAGTTGAAGATTTTGTAGTTATTGTCTATTCTCACGAAGAAGTGTATCGGTTTACGCTGCATAGCGATTTTATGTTTCAAACCGCACTAAGAGGAAAATATGAAAGAGAAAAATATAAACAAAACAATTTTAGGAAGCTGCAAATATGTAAAATGATTTAATATTATCAACAACATATTCATTATTGTTTAACTTATGCAATTTGCAAGAGAAAATCGTGTAAATTTTATTCTCGCTTTTCAAAAATTCATTTTTAGCAAATTTTATATAAAAAAAGAGCTGTGAATATACAAACTGAGATTTCATTTCTTTAATTATCTTAAGCAGACCATATTTTTACCAATATTAATACAGTACAATGTTTAGTTTCTGAGAAATAAGGAAGTACCGCTTCAAGAGATCAATGTCAGTATTAGCGACTTTCTTCTACTGATGGTAGACGAAAAACACAAATGACTATCTTCAACTTATCTTAAAGCATCGAATCTTTGCCATTTTAGCCACACATCTCTATTATCTTAATTATTCTTGCTTCAATTTTGTCGCTAAATTTTCACAAAACTTGCTCACTTCTAAATTTTTAGCCGAGTCGGAAATCACGTTGCACTTTATATACGTGAGTGAGAAATTAAGAAAAAAAAAACACAGGAGGGAACAATATTATACTGTGGATGGTTATGTTTACAATAGGACGCGAATTATTTGATAGCCAAATAGGGCGACCATATACGAGCGGAAGTTAGGATATTGCGGGTTAACCAACTGACGACCATGCTCGTACGCGGCTTGGTGGCGAATTCGGATTTCCACGAGAGGATGCATGAGCTTCTGGTCCACTTGCGGTTGAACGAACAAAAAGATTACACGTTACGATAAACTACAGCGGTAAACGGGCGCCGAGCAGCGCAATGATAAAAAAAAAGTGACGATGGAAAATGCGTGTAAATTTAATGCCGCGTAGGAAAGGAGAGGCCTCGCGCAAGAGCACAGCGCTCGAAAAATAAAGATTTATACCAAATCGCGACTGTGATCGCACCGAAGCTTGTCGTATACATCTTTCATTACTCCAGTCCAGTAAAAAAAAAAGGGAAAAAAGAAGAAAGAAACGAGAATCATATTGGGATGCGACGCAGCGTGCGCGCGCGAGCAATTCAATTTTGGAAAGTTCGTCGCAAAAATATCGCGGTTACGTTCTTGCCTCGTTCTTCGTGATGAATTACATCCTGCGGATTTTTGCGACGTCGATTACACCGCGCGGAGTTATTACCGTCGCTGCTTCGCGAAAACGCCCTTTCAAAATTGTTATTCTTTACGCGTTTCGCACGATCGATTTCGAAGGGAAGCTAGATCTAATGTCACTGCCATATATCGTAGAAATTAGGATCGGACGTCCGTGTTGCTGGAGACCGGCACTCGTGTGCGAAAATTGGGCTCTCAGCAGGTGTACGTTCCGAAATAGGGCAACGCCCGGCCCGTTGGAGTCGAATATCATGAGGCGGTATGTTTATCCTGAAAGCAGATATTCACATCATCCTAGAAAAGGAACTGCCCGACGCGCCATGTGCCTCCTCACGTGTGTCTTTCATTTTTTATCGCTTGTAATAGAAACCTCGGAAATATTGCGTGACATCTGCTCCGGTTTATATATCATAAATTATGGCGTTTTCGTCCCCCTCTTTAAGCGCGAACGTCGCGAAATCTCTCGTCTTTCTCGCGACTCGCGTCTTCCGCGACGTTTTATTTATTATATGGCGATACAAGACTACGTGATTCACGGGGATCTGAAAATTCCTGCGCAATCGAATTGCCGTCGGTAACTGCATTAAGAGGTAGACCCATCGCTTGCAATAAACGCAGCTATCTGGCGAATAAATTCAGGTGCAGCCAATGGGAACGGGAATCGATAGAGAAGCGAGACGTTTCTTAAACACATTTACTTGCGCCGCGTCCAATTAGATGGATTAATTGTTAAAATATGGGAGCCGCTGCAGTCTTATCTCTCGAAGGATTATACACAGTTGGAAAATCTGTGCTGAATTTAACTTATATCGCATGTCCCAAACGGCCCATTTAACGGTTTACATTTTTGTGTTAATTTGGGACGAATGTAGAAAATAACATAATTATTGTAAATATATTAAAAAATTAATGTATTTCTTTAGTAAAATTAACATTTATGTTATAACGCGCACATTTTATTCATTTCGCTTAGAATTTACGTTTCAAAATTATGTTATTTTCAAGTTATTTGTTCACAAAAACGTTGAATATCAATTTAACACAAAATACTCAAATAACACTATCATATTAAATTAACACTCGAATATCTTAAAAATTTAACACAAAAATTTTAACAAGAATCGATTTTAACATAAATACAAAACGTTTTCTACTGTGTACGTTGAAAATTTATCACGATCAAATAATCCAACAGCATATTCACAGGAAATATTTCTGGATTCAATGCTATTATTTTTTTATGTATCAAAAAAACAAGAATGTTATAGAAACATTCATAATTATTGTTAGGAGAAGATATTGTATTCTTCTTTCACAATCGATAGTCTGATAGGCTTAAGGGCTCGCTGTGTACCAAAACTATCTTGTTCCGCAGCATACACTGAGAGAAATATTTTGATGAGATCAATCAAAATTTAGTTAAATAGTAATCAAATGAATTTTGTAGTTACTGGTATCAAAAACTTGATTACATTTAACGAAACATTTGATAATTAGTTGTATAAAAATAATGGTTGGGTTAAGGCTACAGATTGTTTGGTCAAAACAATTACATATTTAATAATTATAACTATAAAATTCGTTTGATCATTATTAAACTAAACTGTGGTTAATCTCACGAAATATTTCTCTCAGTGTAAACGTTCATGAAAAGAACAATTTTGCTAAAATTTAGCTAGATACAGATCTGAAAGTAATTTTGTTGAGCCATCAAAATAATTGTGTGGGATGTTCAAATATGATGATCAAGACTGCAAAAAGTTTCGATATTCTAATAAGCAATTAATTTGATTGCCCTACACAATTATTTTAATGGCCCAACAAAATTATTTTCAGATCTATACCCAGTTAAATTTTTAGGCATACTTCAGGAAAACTGTTCTTTCCGTGTAAGGACTTGCATTAGGCAAAGACTGCTTTCCGCGGAGATTCGTTAATTCTAATGCATCGTGTCAAGTTTTTTTTACGAGAGATTACTTGTCCACACAATTCCCTATCGGCTGTGTAGCAATTAATTACTGTGTGTTGTAATATCGAGTAAAGTTTTATTATTATATAAATGTAAAAATATATAAACTGAAGTTTATATGCACTGAGAGAAATGTTTGGTAAAATCAACCAAAGTTTGGTTGAATAGTAATCAAATGAATTCTATAGTGATAGTTACTAAATATATAGTTGTTTTGGCCAAACAATTTGTAGCCTTAACCAAATAATTATTTTCATACAACAAATTACAAAAAGTTTTGTTAAACTAAGTTTTTGGTACCAGTAACTATAAAATTCATTTAATCATCAAACGATTTCTCTCAATGTGTTACTCTTGTTTCAAGAAAATAAGTCAATCTTGTATAATTCAACGGAGGAGAATAGGAATTATCGATCTCATCTTTTTTAATATTAATTGCTTTATTTTTATATTGCATAAGATTGCAATGAGATTAAGTACGTCAAGAATATTTTAAGTCTTGTTATTAAAAATCCTTTCTGAGGGGGTAAAAAATCTTGTACACACGGAAAGAACAATTTTGCTGAAATACAGTCTGAAAATAAATATGTTTAACTTGAACATTTAAATTGGTTGCCAGAATGTCAAAACTTTTTGCAACAGCGTCATCATGCTCGAATATGTCTTACATAATAATTTTGATAGTACAACATAAAATTATTTTCTGATCTGTATCTAGCTTAAATTCTTAGATACTGCAATAAAATTGTTCTTTCCATGCACACTTTTTCAAAATGTAATTCTTTACACGCTAAATTTCTACTTCTAGACACCAACCGTTTTTTCAAATATTTTGCAAAAAATGCTTTGAAATAAAAATATCGGGTGCTTTGAAACGGTGACGCGCGCATGTACCTTATGCAACACGCAAACGCACATGCAGAATTTTAGTACGGCGAAATAAAATAGTCATATATCGTTATTGTGTAATCCTGTCAAATGCATTTGCGATATTTGCCTGTGTTTCAAATCGGCGCGGTGTACATACACACCCGCGGCTCGTATTTGGTGCATACGCCCGGCGTACAATGGCGTATACGTCGGAACTACCTCGCCGTAATTCGCGTAATCGTATACGGTTTCAATAACGGTTTAATGGGTAACCGACTTCATTGTCGTATTAGACAGATTACGTCGATTACAAATACGACGAGCAATGCGGCTCGTATTTACGACGCGAATTCGGTGGCGCGCGAATGCCGCTCTGTCAGAATTATAGACGGCCACCGGATACATACGTATGTATGAGTATACCGTTTCGGCAGCACATATATATAATATACATACAGTGTACATATTCCCGTATAAATTCCGTCCGCTAAAACACATCGTCGCGTTTTATTCATATGAATAACGCGCCGCTGATTCGATTCGAGACTGACTAAAATAAAATAATTTTAACAAAAAATAGAGAGAGACTCAAGGATAACAAATTTGTTAAAGTTATCTTTAAAATTAGAAGCTCCGTTCTGTTTACGTTATCGTAATTCCATGATGCGTCTCATACAACGAAAAACGTGTAAAGAAATTAATTTAGTCGAATAATTATGTCAAGAGAATATTATCTATTTGCAGAATATAAAAATATATTGGATTATAATCGCGTCACACTGCATGGAGATCGTTCTTCTTTTTCACATTGCCGCGATATCGTCATCGCGATTATGCGATTCGCAACGCGCGCCGCTAATTGACATCTGATACCGATCGATCTCTCGCGCGCGTACGCTTTACACCGATGGTCATTAATTAAATTCTCGGCGGACGCGCGCGCGAGACTGCCGAGATCGCCGCTGTATAAATGACAAAAAACCAATCAAAATGTGCGGTATTAAACGATAAATATTTCGTCCGCTTACTCGCCCGTCGACGTCGCGTCCGTACCTTATTCACCGCGATATTCAGTGCGTCAAATATTTATAGCTTACGCTCTCGCACCATGTTTTCCCGATTGGTCGTTCCAATAAACGCGACGTATCGCATATATACACATAGGATGTTCTAGATTGCGATTTAAAACAAACTCTTTTTGGCAAAAACGTTGACACATCGATTGCTTTTCGCAGCGTATATACACGGAGAGAATTTTCTCTTAGAATTTACAATACGTTCAAAAAATTATGATAATCGCGAGATAACATGAACTTTGGAGAATTTTACTATGCGTTTAGTTTAGTAAAATTTTTATAAAATTTGATTAAACTTTAGGAAAAGTATTTTATAATATAAAATAGATTGATTAAATTTTATAAAAAAGAATGTTACTATACATGGAGAGAAATCGTTTGGTAGAATAGTGATCAAATGAATTTTGTAGTTACTGGTACCAAAACTTAGTTACATTTAACAAAACTTTTTGTAATTTGTTGTATAAAAATAATTATTTGGTTAAGGCTACAAATTGTTTGATTCAAACAACTATATATTAGTAATTATAACTATAAAATCCATTTGATCACTATTTAACCAAACTTTGGTTGATTTTACCAAACATTTCTCTCAGTGCACAGGAGGTGATTATGGGCTATGTAGATATTATGACTACTCATATTATCTTCGTTATTAGGACAAATTCTAATAATTACTTATGGAAGCATTTGTTTAATAGCCCGTCGTTATGTAGTGGCTAATATGCCAATACTCAATGAACATTATTACTTTTGATTATTTCAAAACTTTTTCAAGATACACTTTAACATTTAATTACACACTCCCTCAAGTCTTTTTAAACTTGAGCGTATTATTACACGAATGTATGCACACTCGAGTGATTTTTTTTGTTATGTATTTAGTTGTACATATTTCGAGTTAAACAATAGCATAGCATTTTGTTAATACGATCATCTAATGCTGGTACTACCATCGAAATTTTCAAACCGAAATAATTCTTCGATAAATCGATTGTCATTCTACACAGCTGCGTTTAGAAACATTAAAGATATCATTTTACCCTTGTTGTTAAATGTTAAATAAAAATAAAATGATATCTCTAATGTTTCTAAACGCAGGAAAATTCTAAACCATGAAAAATTAAAAATATATAATTTTGTAACAAAATACTGTACCTTTTTTAAACAAAACCAATTTCTAAATTTATTTTTATGGTAGTCCATATTAACAGCCTTGTACCTCTTCGGCTCATTATACTATGTTGTTATATTTTTATAAATAATATTCAATGTAATAAATATTTCATAACTTTGAGTTTAAAATCCATTCAACATTTTGATGAATACGATCGTTAAGTTTCAATATAAAATATTAACAAAGTTATTGCATAAAATGTAAATGGCTGCCACCTTCTCTTCTATTTTTAATAGAATTTTAATAAAATGTCAATAAAATTTGATTAAATTAAAAAAGTTATTTTATAATATAAAATAGCATGATTAAATTTTATACTAAAATTTTAATAAAAATATAAATTAAAATTTTTCAAAGGTCATTGTCTCGTGACTACCATGATTTTGAAGGCAAATTCTAAGAGAAAATTTTCTCTGCAGAAAGATTCGAATTAAATTTCAAAACTGAAAATAAAATAAACTTAATTCTTGATTTTGAGTAACTCTCGCATTTTCAGAATTTTATTTCAAAATGTAAGTTGTATCATATCATGTGTCAAGATATTTAATATTGAATATTAAAAAGAAGGATAATAGCCTATCTTGTGACTTTTTCAAAAGATTGACTGTCAAAGTATCTGTAATTAAGATTAAGAGCGAGGATATTTTGGTAACATGCGTACACACTTTTAAATGCTTTTAATTGCCTGATTCACGACGCTCTCGAACGAGGCGTCGTAAAAGCGCGTGCCGGGGGTCCGTTTGAGGATCGAGTAGACCTCACCTTTCCACTCCTCTCGTTCTTCGGGCCCTGGCCACGTGGGCCCGCGGACAAAGAGCATGATCGTCGGTATTTTTGTTGATGAGCGTGCGCGGGTTTAGCCGTTTATGATCCCATAAATTCCGTCTGATTTCGGCGTAACGGACAAAAGGAGCGGCGATCGGATGGTCGTATCGCGCGTATCCCACCATTCCCGTTCCCGTTCTCGTCGTCGACGGTAAAATGGAAATGATGCTTTATTCGTTCGGATGGACAAGCGTGGATGGCCGGTAGAAACACGCACCCGAAACGAATTAAACGCGCCCACGCAACCGGGAGCCGAGTCTCTCCGTCGCGATTATGGTTAATTTCTGAATGCGAACGACGACGGTGTCACGAATCCGATCGTTGAATGATTTTCTTTGGTAAACGACGATGTACCGTGAATGTCGCCGATGAAATATTGCGAGTATACGCAGGCTTATTATATGATGACGATCAATTAAACGTGAGTGTAAATAACTTTCCGAAATTGCACTACGAAGGTAAACGTCCTCTTAAGATCTTCTCGAAAGTGACGACATTGATACAGTCCTGCATAAGATTCGCGGAAAGAGGGAATAATTTAATAGAAATTCGCGCAAATCAAAATTTTTTATAGGCCAAATCGAATTTCATTTCATTGTTCGAATCCGAATCGAACTTGAATCATCCGAGTCGATGAGACATAATTTTTACTTAACATCATAATTATTGTTGGGTTGAATTTTAATGTACAAATGAAAAACAGATTTAGAAGATTTCTACGTAAAAAAAAAATAATATTGATTATACATATGATGAAAGATTATTTTAGATGATTATATAAAATTAACAATATATGTCATTCTCGTATTTGAACTTGGATTCAAAATTTTCAAATAGCTCGAATAGTACGAATTACAAAGAGGTTCAAATTCGAATGAAATGAAATCAAATCTTGATTCGATTCGCATTTGAATAGTTCACCTATAATTTATTCGATAAGAATAGTACGTACATACACACTTTCTTACTAATAAGCTGAACGAATTAAAACAATGACTATCTCCTAGAATATTTTAATGATTATGAATTAATCATTTTGAGCACGACATACTAAAACAATAAATAACGAATTCAATTTATATAAAGAGTTAAATCATTACAGACTTATCTAACTAATAAAAGTTAAATAGAAAAATACATTCACTAAATTAAATAAAAATGTAAAGTCTGTAATAAAAATATCCCTGAATTTGTTGAAAGAAATAATCGCTTTTGAAGCCCAAGAACTCTCAGAAATATGCATAAATGCACATAAGTCTCACGTCTTTCTCACAAAGACGATAAGATAATAATAAGTCTTGGAAACGCGAACGATGATAATTCCGCCGTGTCTTTTATTCGATTCGCGCGTTTCGATCGGTCAGAGAGATCAATTTAATCTCCTTTAATCCGCGCAAAAAGTCCGTCGGATCCCGACGACCGATATTTACGGATTCGATATCCCAGTCGTCGTTCCCTCGCATAGAGCCCGGCTTAAGTCGACTAATTTCTCGCGTTCGAAAGGTCGGATCATTAAGGTCTCCGCGTAGCGAGAGTTGCCGAGGAATCTCCTCTCTCGAAGCTGCGAATCGAATTGGCGTCGTGTGTGCGTGTGCACGAGTGTGCGGTCGCCGATAATCTCGACTGAAACACCAGATTCGATAGATACGAATTTCCGTCGAGCTAAACCTGCGGGGCCTAAATAGAGAGAAACGAAAAATACGTCTACGGATCCTTTAATAATTTTTTTATACCAATTTCGTTGATGTAATCGCCTCTGTCGATACTTCTATTATGAATTGTATTCTGTTAAAACTGGAAAGACCGAAACCGTATTTGCAAAAATCGGAAATAAAATTGCAACTACATTTGTAATACAATAACGGGCGTTTTCTCAGTTTGACATTTAATTATTTGGCGGAGAGGAGGGGAAAAGGGGAAAAAGGGCGAGATTGAAATCTGTCGCGAGGTCGCGCGGCTTATAAAATTGCGGCATTTAAATTCCGCTTGCATATCCCGGGCGGATGCGAGTTGTATGAAAATTGCGTATGATAAAAATGTGAAATGAATCGCGTAGATGTGGAAACGAGCGGGAGGGGAAAAACTGAAGCTTAATAAAGCGGTTTACGGTGGAGAAACGGGACGACTTGGCCGACATCGATCCAAGGAAGCTGTTTTACTCGGTCAGTAAACGCGCGCCCGTTCTACATCTCGCCGTTGCATTTTACGGCTTCCTTCGATTATTACTTCAATATGCGCTCTGCTATCTGAATTATCGTAAATCCAATATCGTTATCTACACCGACCGTCGGGTCAAAGCATATGTTATGTTCGCTACGTTTAATTCCAGTATCAGTTAAATGTACATCAAGCATTATTAATATCGTAAATAATTATATTAATGCCATGCGCAATCCACTTTTTTTTTCAAAAAAAGAGGAGAAAAAGTCGTAAATAGAAAAGTATAGATCGATGATTACATATATTTTCAGCATCGCTGAGATCTTTTATAAGATTGGAACTCATCATTATTATTTTCAATTTGCAATTATATTGTACGTAAATTTATTTGTAACTTATTTTTGGAAAAGAGTTAATTGCTGTGATTGTTACCAATTAAGAGTTGTTATTACTCTTACTATTCACATTATAGAAAAATTGAGGAAAATGTACAGTTCCATTGATTCGCGTGCAGACTTTGGAATAAGTTTCAAGTCAAAATTCGCAATATGTAAGTACTCATTTGTATATCTCCCTAGGTATCGGTCAATTTCAACAAAGAGCGGAACCACGGCACACTGCTGTCTATTGGCCGGGCCTTCAGGGACTAGTCAGCGATCCTCTCGCATGGCGAGCAAGATTACACACATGTAAGTTCAATACTCTCACGTACTACATCTTTTATATATACATATGATAATATTAGAGAAAGAGAGAGAGAGAGAGAGAGAGAAAATACCGTTTTGAATATTCACGTATTTACGGTATTGAAAACAATTCATCGCATACGAATGCCCTTAACATTAAAATGTAATTAATACAAAGCTGATTGGTCATTAAGATTTGTTAAAATAATACGCTCGATTGTGTCTAATAGTAATAATAATTTATTACATACGCGTATATGAAAACCAATATAGCACCAAAATTTTTCGGAGATATCTGCGAAATGTGCCTGCAATATTTTCAGAATAGCAAAATGTTCGCGATTCTTGTACTTGAAAACTTGTAGGAAAGTTGTTGAAAAGCTACAGACAAAACCTGCAACCTTTCTAAAATATTGTCAAAAGATTATTGAAATGAATTTCGAAAAATTATAATTCTCCCAGGAATACCCAACAGTCCAATTTTCAGGGTTCACCTTCGAGGAATCTTTCCATTAGAACACGAGCGAGAAATCTTATAATGTTGTGCCTTTTATTCTACAATATTTTGTAGAATAGTACATTTTTATTTTACAATATTTTGTAAAAAGTATTATTTCTATTATTCTACAATATTTTGTAGAAAGTAGATTTTTGTCGAGAAATATAAAAATCCGCCGCGTCCATCTAGTAAGTGACTTCGCGTAGTGCCCGCGAGTTTTCAAAATCATTTCACGCGAAAGCTTTACACAATACCCAATATGTTTTCAAATTTATTGAATGTAATGGATTTTAGAGACATTTTTCTGTTGCAACATTTTATGTCATATTGCAGAATCTTTTTAGAATTGTTGAATAAATGTGAAAGGTTGAAATGGTTTTGAAAACTTTCTGTAAAATCAGTGAAAAAGAAGAAAATAAGCAAATTGTATACACAAATGGTAAGCAAGGTTGCTGTTATAATGTCCATAATTATACTCACAATCAGGGAAGTAACGCGTTACTTGTAACACCATTACCGTTGCAATTACTTTTTTAGTCGCACACTGATAGCGTTACTTTACTTTTTTACTAACTGTAATTTAGTTAAATTTTTTCATTAATAATAACAAATTTAAGTTACTTTTATCATGAATTTTTACATTTAGAATCTATTTATGTATGTTTAATCTTCAGTCTCGAGGTATTCACAGTCTATTGATAGTTATTATGTTTAAAATCATTGTTATTATAATTAAAATAAATTGTGTTTAAAATATCTTAAATATAGCTTTAAAATGTCATAAACCAATCATATTGCTGCATATATTTTAAGAATAATTTTGTGTTTAAAATTATCATGATAAAATTTTTAAATACAAAATTGAGGGTACAAAAAATATAAATTTATAATTAAATTATATAAATTTCGCTGTATTTATAAATTTAATAAGAACTAAAATTTTTAATTTGCGTTTTAAGCATTTAAAAATTTTTTGAAATATTTTGTGGTCTTGTGAATTTAAAATAGAAAATAATATTGTTTAATATGTTGACAAAAAGCAGAAAAGTAAATTTAATTTGATTTTGTTTTAGCAATAAAAAAGTAACCGAAAAAGTAGCGAATCATTAATTTTTTAAGTAATTTTACTCGTTACTTTTTGAATAACAAGTTACTTTTAGAAGTAACTTGTCCAACCTCCTGATTACATCTTATTTTTAATTGAAAACCTTTATCCTTGCGCATGTCTCTTTCCTCTCTGATGCCTTAACTTTTGACTTTACTCGAGCATTTCTTCGGCAATAGAAGAACGTATTATTGTTACTTCTAAATACGCGCATTGTCGTCGTACGACTCAACTGCCTGCGGATGTTTCGTTACCTTTCCCCGGGCGGACCGTCGCGGCGGATTTGACAGCTGCGCATGTTTGCTTTTGCGGCAGGAAAATCACAGGGCCGAAGTGAAGAAACACGTGCTGCCGAACGTGTCTCCGTTTGTAACGGCATACCCGGAAAGTCGTTTGAAACGACTCTCCCGGCGTGGGTCGCCTACGGGGAGGAATTTAAAAAATGCGTGAAAACTATCGTCGCGCGCGGAGAGAGCGCGGGAAAGGAAGTCGTGGAGCGAGAGGCCCGCGGCCACGAGAAGGACAAGGGGGACCCTCAATCTGAACGGGGACACGTAGATGACGCATATACGGAGAATTTGACCGCATGAAAAATGCGCCTCTATCAATAGCTCTTTTGCCGTTCGTTAATCTTTTCGAGAGAATCATCAGAATTTATAAAAAAATTATCAGGAATCTTTCAAGTATGTGGTTAAGAAGTAAAAATGAGTGTATAACGTTAGTAGAATGAGAATTGTGACATGAAATATTATACAGCTAGTGCCAAGTAAATATGATTGTTTGATCTGTTACATGTGTACGTGCGTATTATTTATAAATGTACAATATATCATATTTATATATAGATATAACAAAGTGATTATTAAATGGAAATTTACGGAATTACTGTATACGAAATTAGAATAATGAGAAGAAAAATGAAATTCTACGTGCTAGCTAGACAAAATTGTGCCGTGCACGTCGCAAGAGATATTGAACGTTGAATTTAAAATTAATTCGAGTTATCGAGTTTACAGTTTCATCGATATAATGCAACGCATACTAATTACTAATTGAATTGCAAATATTCGTGTAATCTATTACTTCCCAATTTACACTAATATACATCATCTTTTACATGCAATTTTGTGACAAAGAAATGTACACATGAGTAGCTAAATGAGGTAGGTCAATTCAAAATTTTTAATATTTGATTCAGGAAAACACATTGTTAATTTCAAATTTATTGTATGTAATTAAAATCAAGAACATACAGAGTGTTCCGAAATTAGCGAATCAAAATATAATAGCAAGAAAGTTCTCAAAAAATTAAGTAAAAAAGATAGTTATTTATGGATATTTATTTCAAGAAGTAATTTTTGGGACATAAAGGTTTAAAGCTGGCCAATCACTTACTACGTTTAGACGCATGTTCGTGAGTCACTAATCTACCACATGAGCGATAGTTATAATGACAGGCGACCGTCTAAACCAAGGTTTGAAAAATCCGATTTTTTTTTTAAAAAGACCAGCCTAATGGGTTTTTTTATTGAGTTTTAGTGAGTTCTTTCTGGTTTTAAGCGTCTTTATTTTTTATAAACTAATAAATAATAAAATCCGCTATTCAATTGATAATTAAATATAAAATTCTATTATGAATTAATTTCAATTTAAATTATTAATTTATTTAGTAATATAACATATATCTACATATCTGTATAAGGTATTCCCGGTATTCTGTGCCAAATCGATCTGTCTTTGGATCCGACCATTTTTTATTCAATTCATTTTTTGATAAAAGTGATTTCATTATGTATACGTATAGTAGATTTTTTGTAACTTTATTCAAAAATAAGAAATGAAGTTTTTAACTATAATTAATATTTGAAGAAGAATAAAAATAAAAACTAAAATACAAAACACATTAAATTAAATTTAGTTTTATTATGTGTCCTTGTTCTTTATCAATTTTAAATGTATCTTATTTTATTTATAATTTTAAATTATATTTATTATTTATATTAATTTATATTAAACATTATACTATTGTTAAAGTTTAATTAGATTTTTAAATAAATTTTTAAGTAAATCCAACGCAATAGAATCCGATGGATTAGGCCGATTTCGTCAAATCCTGTCTATCTAAACGTAATCTCTGACCAGCTTTAACTCCTCATATTTCAAAAACTACTTCTTGAAATAAAAATCTGCTCTCTATATCTGAATCAGTAAAATCTTGTTTTGCAGCTTATAACTGTGATCATTCACTTTTTTAGTGATTTCGATTAAGAAGAGAATACTGACCAGAATTAGTGTATTGTCATTGAAAGATAGTGCATATATCACTTATTGATATAGTTAAGTTCCACTGAAATTAGACGATTGTTTTCCAGTGAATAATTCGCTGATTCCGATTTAGAGAGTAAACATAATTTTTCTTTTTTTTTACTTAATTTTTCTATAACTTTCTTCCTACAGTGTTTAGATCAGCGAATTTTGGAAAACTCTGTATACGAGCATTTTTACTTTGAAGTCGAATAGAATAATAAATAATATGCAAGACAATAATCTTTATGTTATGCAAAATATTAATCTGAACGTAATGATTATACAGAATATCACAATCGGTTAAATTTGTTAATTATATTAAAGTTTATAAATTTGATATCCATTTGATTGATCCTTCGTGTATGAACTTTTCAATAAAATGTAAAAAATTAGGAGTTAGGTATCTGCGGAACTTGTTCATTCATATCTAGGCTACATGACCATCGTTTCGTGTAGACACTGACAACGTCGATCGCAGCAGGTCGATCCCGATCGTTATCAAGTGCCGACACACTCCCTTCGCACTCCCTCGGGCACTTGGACGGTTCACGCTCAATTAGCCGGCGGGATCCCCCCTGACATACATACCGGAACATTCTCGATGGTGGTACGGTCGTCGTGTATACACCCCCGTTCTTACGAGAAGACGATTAAGGGCACCGCAGAGAGATAGCGAGCGAGAGAAAGAGAGGGAAAGAAAAAAATCACAAACAAAGTGAAGGAACACGTGACGTCCCGTCTCGTTCCCCTTTCGACGGAGAGACAGACAACGGAGACGGAGGAAAGGCAGCACGATACATCAACCCTCTGCGGGGGACGGCACATGTGCCGCGGCGGCGTCGCGACGTAAGAAGAGCGTGTGGAACGCGGG
>QKQZ01055240.1:0-12717 GCA_003595255.1 Solenopsis fugax | reverse complement strand
ATATATATATATAATTATACGCAATTATATATAATTATATATATTTATATATATTTATATGTGAACACATTTCATATATAATACATATAATTATGTATAAAATATTTTTTCCCAGGATATATCAATTCTTCAAGATTTAAGGAATAAAACAATTCAAATCCATAGAGGATGAGAGTATTTTGAAAAATATTAGATTTGTGAAAAATCTAAATACATAGTTATAAATTTCATAAAAAACCATAAAAGTTTTGTTTAAAACATTTTTCTATATACCTCGCCGTTTTGTTGATAATTGTTTGAAATCAAATATAAGCATTATGTTTGAAAGGTTGGTTCCTTAATTCTCAAATGGGCTAGTATAAAAAAATATCTGCCTTTTAGATTTTTGTGTTTAACAACATATTTCTAGGAGAATCAAATCGGTTCTGGACAATTCTGATGGGCCCCGTGTAAGCGAGATTTTATATCGATCTTACACCGGTTACGATTAATCCCATATTCGTAACGTGCAACGTCTTTCGCTTCTTTTTTAAATTATTAAAACACACGATCGAGCGATCTTGAGCCGTAACTATTAAAAAATCAAAAATATCGAAAAATTGTATGTCCATGCTAACAGCGGAAGTTTATATTGTAAATGCTGTTATAGTCCGACGTCGTCGGCCGTATAAACAAAATCTGTCATATCTACACGATAGCGGGCGTGTATTTACGTATGTATCGTGTGTGTATTTATGCAAGCGAATAATAATAGTGCGATCTCAGAGAGTAAAGAATAAGGTAAATCCAGTATAACGATCTGAGCACCGATCGAACTGGACACCCTCGAGCAGAAAGCGCTATCACTACTAATAGTAGACTGTGTAGAGTACACTTGACAGTACGGACTTGCAGTAGCAGACAGGCAGTACAGAAGACAGTAGTAGAGTTCGAAAAGTAGAGAGTGTGGAGTTTGTCGTGAACACGCCGACTACAGACAAAACAAACAGCGTCGCGTGTAGTAGTCATCGATACTCATCGGCAAGACGGGGAAGCTGAACGAGAGCTTCTCCGACGAAGTGGAACTACTTACGCAGTTAAAGTAGCGCCGATCAGTTGTGGACAGTGTTATCCGTTAGAGAAGAAAAATCGGAAGAGAAGATAGGAAGAGAAGAGTTAAATGAAGCGCAGCATAGAACAATGAATCGTTCGTTAAAAGTGTCACCTTTTAACTCGCACAAGTCGTTCATACTTACTCTAATTGCGCTCTGCGGTTCCGATCGTTACAGTGAAACGAGGCATGAAACAGAAAAAGATCAGTGATTAATTAATTAACTGGACACAGACGTACACACAGACTACACGCCGCACGACGGATGAACGGTTAGAGACATCGGATTCGTGACATCGGATCGGGGGTAAAAGGACAGCACCAACTCGGAGAGACAACACACAACATTAAAACGCCATAAAAAACATCGCTTACAGTCTCAAATTAGGAACGAAGAAAGTCACAAAGAAGGGAAGAAAAATAATACGTGGACTGACACGATCAAAGACGGCTCTCAATGTGGAATCCGTGTTATAAGTCTCTTACAGACAATGCGATATACTGAGAAACGTCGTCGAGCAAACGCTCCAGCGAATTCTACTTAACGAAGCGATAATATCTTCCAACGCCAGCTAACCTGGGCACAAAGAAGTTTCAATACCCAGGACGCTCAGAGTTAATTGCCGTCTCACTCGTTAAAACTAAGAACTTGGTAGAAAGAAATGAATGTCGCAATAATTTTATTAACGGATGCCAGCCGCATATTTCCATCTTTATAACTAGCGCGATGTAAAAGAATTACTCTTCGTCTATATTGCAGGGATTGTCAGTGGATAATCTGTAAATAATAGCGTCGACCATCGATAATAATTACATCAATTATTTCAGAATCCATTTTCATCATTCTGAGCCTTTCAGCTTAGGGAGTATAAAGTTTGATCAAACTTCTACGAGAGTGTGTATATATAACTTTGCACACATTGTCTAAAAGTCAATGTGTAGAAGTCGATCAGAAATTATCCAATTTGTAAGTAATAGACAATGACAATCAAGGAAAATCTCGTATTAATATTGTATTAATATCATTATTTACATTTATTAATGTGAAATTATTTACTTTTACAGACAGATAGCACTGTATTACGTATAGATTATTAATGAGTCTGTTATATCAACCGCTATTGTTATTATATATTATTGTGGCTAGTAATATCATTAATTTAGAATTTATTTAAATCTCTTGAAATTCGAGTAAAAATCTGTTATGTTATATTATACACCGCGCAACGTAATATAAGTAGTACAGATAATAGCGAATGTGCTAAACGCGTTTGAAAACATACGTGTCATATTTGAAGTATTACAAAGTTTCATCAAAAAATTAAAAAATTTTATTGATTGTTCTGCTATTAGTGTTTGAGTGGCTGTGTAAAATTTAAGCATATTTCTGTTATTGATTTAAAAGTTATTTAATTTTTGTTTGCTCTTGATACTATAAAATGTAATATAAAATTTTATAGTACTTATTTGCAAATTTGATAAAAATTAAATCAAATTTTTCACGTATATTGATAAAACTCTAATAAATATTTGTGCAAAGATTTATTTGGATCTACTTATTAATTTAAAAGTTATTTACCTAAAATAGCAGTAAAATAGGATCATTTTTGCTGCAAAAACCATTAAGTATAAATCAAATTTAAGCTAGTTTCTTCTTTATAACTGGTCTCAGGGCCAAAATTCGGGTAATCGCAGTCGAAACTTTTGTCATTGATTAGAAAAAAAGACTGAACCTAAGAAGCCTTTAATTTTTAAATAACTTTTAGCCTCGTATCATCATATAGCCGAAACATCCTTAAGAACAGAAACTTCCTAATTTTCAAACAAAAAGAAATATGTAGTTTCTTTTTCACATCTATTATACATCCGTGTATCGATTATGTAGGGCCATTAACTCGTTTCTTAGGGTACATCCTTTATGACCACAACCGCGGAACGCCTATCGATATTCAATAGCCACATTTGACTTCGCATTATTGTGGAATTATATCATGCGTATATGTATGTGCGTGTGCACGTGTGTTTGTTAGGAATTCAGTAACTCTGAAACGAAAATAGATACATATACTGATAAATAAACAGCACACTACAGGATACAATATGCGATCTCGCGGACGATACCGCGGAAGTTTTGATATTAAATCAGCCGCACACAGCAGCGGTTTCGCTCGATTCGCATTACATACGTTACCATATTAAAGATAGAGGTGCGCGCACACGACGAGAAATCGATATATGAGCTTGATATAGTTCTATTTGTTTTAGTTAACAAACTTTCGGGATTAAGTATTTATGCAGCTTTTTTTATCCAAACGTATCGACGCGACGCCACGGTCGGTTCGATATCTTCAAGTTTCAAATTTGTATAGAGGGATTTATAAAATCTGCGAAACGAATGAAGTTTCCGTCAAATTTTACAATATAAAAACCTAAATCCGGAAGCTTAAATTGCGCAATATATGAAAAATAAATATGCACAAAAATATTCTTATTACAACTAAATAAGCTATAAAATACCAAGTGATGTATGTAATATATAATTATACATAATGGTATATATGTCGTAGGCAAATAGTTTAGGAAAATAGTATCTGACTAGGCAAATGCTATCTGCCTGGTCAAATAGCTTAGAATTAAGAACACAAAAATTATATAATTTTTGGGTTTTTAAAGCAGGCATTTTGTGTTTTGTGTGGCAGTCAGGCAGATAGTATTTGCCTACTCGGATACTATTTTCCTAAAAGAAGCTATTTGCCTACAACGAATATATATAATACTATAAATCAAATATATTTATAGTAACATGCGCGCATAAATATAATGATCGAGTCACATAATAATAAATCATCAACGATATTCCATTCTTTACTTCTGAAAAAATTTATATCTTCTCACTTTTTTAAAGTTTGGCTGGATATATCATTAATTTTCCATCAATTTGACTCTGTAATATTAAGAACTTCTAAAGTTTCCCTAATCGATTCCTTCACGCTTATTCGCGTATTATTCGTTACACATTGAAACTTGTTGCGAGAAATTGTAGTACTGTTAACACAATAAACTTTTGTCTTAATTATGAATAATTCTGTTTTAGCATAAGCGATCTTCTGGGATGTTTTTTACACCCTAATTAAAAATTATTATTAACTACGATAATTACATATTGTATTTTATTGATTGTTTTACAATATTTTAGTATTTATGGTTATTATGTATATAGATTTATTCAATATAAAAAAGTAAAAAGAGAAATAAAAAGGATTCTCGATCAATAACGAGAAGTATTTTGACTAAGCTTTATTTTTCTCGCTGCTAAAATTATCTTGATGACTATTCCCCCGAAGAAACTATATAGTCATTCTTCTGTTAGCCCTTTTCAAATCTTTTACAATACCTTCTTTTTAAATCAGGATTTCTTTTAATACGAAAAGAATGTTTCTTTCTCGTACGTTTTTGTTTCATCCAGAATATATTAAAAATGTAGCTTCATGCTGGTATAAAGAAATTAAATGATGTGTTTGAGTAAAGTATAAAAATAAACGAGTAAAAATAATAATGCACGATCATCTCGTGTATGAAACGTTGAAGTGGTTCATATTGTTTCGTTAGATACCCCAACATGGTGTTCAGGAATTAATAACGTTGCGTGTAGTACACTCACACGTGTATTCTACAGGTTAATCGATAAAGTTACAAGTGGAGTACAATATAAGAACGAAAATGGCGCGCATACGCCGCCGCTCTTTTACCACACTCGATGTAAAGAGCCGAGCAGCGCGAACACATCGTAAAACACACAAAAATGAATTAATTAAAAATGAATAATTAATTGGACATATGCTGGCCGTTGCAGTTTTATAACTTATTAATTAGCGATATTTCACTTTTACAATTTTTATTTCAAAATCTAGGAACATGATAGATTTATCGCGTCTAGTTTAATTGGGAAAAAAGTTGCAAATTAATTCTTGCTGAAAAATATTTCCGGAGAAAGCTATGTAGACTAAAATTATTTCAGAAACTAATTAAGCTTAAATTATCGAGAGAAGTTGAAACAGAAATTTTGTGCGTTTGCAGACTCTTCACCGAGCTCTACATCAAGCATTTAGGTCGAATAAAGTAATCTTAGAGAAATTTATTAAGTTGGAAATATTAAATCAACGATGATATAAAGAGAATATCGTAGAATAGAACTTTAATAAGATCATATCTAAAGGAAACTCAATCCCGCCATCTTAGTCATAAAAAAAATTGAAAAATAAAACATCGATAATAATATCACCGATAGTTACGGTATTACCTCCTTATGTAACTTATATCTTTTTTATATTAAAACTTCTTTACACTTTTTAATTACATTTTGCAAATACTATATTAAATTTGTTAAAATTTAATACAATTAAATTTGGTAAGCTAAATCAATTAAGTTTATTCGGTTTCGTATAAAATATTTCTTAATGGACATAAAATTAAATTATAATAAGCAATCACTTCGCTTTTGATTCGTTATGTGATGCAATTTCGAGTTGCCGCGTCATCTGTTCGTTATTCCCTAATGCGTTTCGATGACAATACGTGATTAATTTAACTGCGTTATCATTCCGGTATATGCATGTGTACCGGAATAAACGTGTGCAATCTGTTACCTTAGAATTTCAGTTACATTACTGCAATATTGCCACGAAAAACATGCTATTCTAAAAGCGTTTTCCAAATATTTCCCATTGTAGGAAGATAGAACGGAAAGACCATAAATTTCGTCTTGTATTTGATCGTAAGGAAATAAATTTAATTAAGTAAATGTAGATTATTCTGCAAGCTACAACTTCCTAACTTGAAATTGTAAAAGACGTGAACCCAAAGAATACGTATTTTCTAATTACGACATTTGCATCCTTTTAAAGCTTATAAATTCTTCCTGCGATGTCCTCAATGAAACGAAGATATTTTATGTAATGAAAAAAATGAGATTACGTCACAGGATAAGTCACAGGTGTTCTGTTTATAAATCACACCGGTCTTTCTTGCCAACGACACTTTCACGAAATGTATGACGTTATTACGATGCCGATCGTTTCAATAAATAAAAAATATTGTGTCAGCTGAGAGTGCAAATGGCGCGAATTCGCCAGTTTTCTCACTCCTGTTTTGTATTAGGTCGGGAACGTTATGACGCTTGGCAAAAGTGCGCAGAAATTGCTCCTGTCGTCGCAAAAAGGCACTGAAAATACTGGGAACGGGAGCGACGGTTTGCTATTTCGCGATGCTTCTCCGGATGGCACGAGGATGGTTCGGCTGCTCGCCTCGAATATTTTCAAATCGAGTACAGCCACCGAGAGATAGGTCCCGATGGATATTCCGAAATTGTGTTCGCGCCCGACGGGACGTCCTTGAGGATCATCGATGTGTGGCGAACGTTCTCACGCTGATACACCGCGCTCCTGTGGCCCTTAACCCTACCGTTGCATTTTTGCCACAGCTGTAAAACTGTCACGTTGACGCGAAAAACATGAAAGAACTGAAAAGGCTTTTATGCATCTTTTCTGTGCGACACTATTTTGCCGTGTTTATGTCCAAGAAATCATTTCGAGGCAAGGTCACGTTATGAAAGGCAAAACCACCCGGCTATGTATTATGTACGTGTTACTCGTCATGCTTAGTACTGAAAAGACTAACACTACGTTTAAAAAGCACACTGTATACCGAATATTGTGTCTAAAATATTAATATTATACCAACGAAAAATATAAATAAAAAAGTAACTTTTCCGTCACATCGATGTATATATTGTTACCAAAATAATTAAAATATTTTTATAATACAACTTTAATAATAATTAAAGTTTTAGTAGTTATTAAACATTTTACTTTTAATCCTTCAGCAGTCTGTTATTCTAAAATCTGCTTTCATGCCGTATATCATATGTCATGAAAGTTGGATGAAAAATTTAACGTAATTTAAGAAGAAAGGAATAATAAATTGTGTTTCTCTCTTCGTATAAAATGTCAAAAACGTCAATTACACACTATATTTCATATAAAATTTCATTCAACATAAAAGGGATGCAATTATAATGTCTAGCAATAATCTTAATTATTTCTAATGCTTTTAATTCGAGCGCGCGTTGAAGGCTCTTCTACAGGTTCCTCTATTATCGCAGGCAACGAACTGTAGAACGAAATTTGTATGTATTGCTCTACATCGCGCTTTCTACCATCGCCTGTCTCGAAATGTGCACTTATAGCCACAGTAGCTGAATGCCACTCGCTCGTCGGGGAAATACGCGCATTACACACGTGTAGACGGGATCTTACCTGGTAGTGTAGTATTCGAAGAAGGCAACGAGTATCTCCAACGATCTTGACACTGCGGCCCACATAATTTTCACGTCCCGACGAATCCTCAATCAGCTAATCTAATCTCACTAGAGGTTGCTAGTACTTTCATGGAAATTCCAGTCCGCGAACCTGACGATATGAATTTAACGCGCATATTTCTAACGATTCTTGCATCGCTCTCGACGTTAATTCCCCCCATTACCGATGCATCATCGGTTTGTGCAAAATTCGGAAGGAAGCAAAACGCGACGGGCGATCGACCGATATCGCTTTATTATTTACTATGTACGCGGGAGTAAATTTCATAGGAATATACATATTTGATCTGTCCCCTGGAGTCCAAAGAGCGCATGTCGATTCCGGGATAAATTACACATGAAATGTATTCTTTAAAAAACTTCCGTTTTATAAAATTCACAATATATTTGCCGTATAATCCAATTAGCGCGAAATTTGGCATTAGATGTTGTAATGCCGAGACACCGTTAATTTTTCAGTTTATAAGTGAGTTTAAATGAAGCGTCTTTGGCAAGGTTAAGTCTCCGAGTAGTACGACAAAGATAAAAAAGCCATTTTCTTCAATTAACTTTATGTACTTCAGTTAATTTTCCTCCAAGAAAATTTTATTACTCTCATTCTCCCCTTTTACATCTAATTACGGAGATATAATGGGTGAGTGCAAAAGTTCGTGCCCCGCATTTATTAGTAAAACTTAAACAGTAATTTGGCATGTATAGTTTTTTATTAATAAACGATGTAATCACCGTCGTTTCCTATCTTTTTCCAATGTTCTAGTAGCATGCCTCGATCATAAAACAGCTTGGATTTTGCGTTGAAGAAGGAAGAAATATGATTTTTGATGGCTCCCAAAGATGCAATTTTTTCCCATTCCATTCATTTAGCAATGATCGGAACAAATGATAATTCGATAATGCAATGTCAAGAAAATATAATATAAAGTAAATGTGATATAATAGCCCATTTCAGTTCCTTTAGTTTGCGCAAGATCTGTTTTGCAATGTATAGTTTCGCGTTGTCGTGGTGAAAGACGACTCACTTACGATTGACCAGAATTGGACGCTTCTCCTGAATTACTATCTTTAAATTGTCTAATATTTAACAGTATTCATCAGAATTAATCGTTTGGCCAATGGGAAACAGGTCGAAATAAATTATTAATTCTTTTGCAATCTCACCAAACAAAAAGCATCACCTTCTCAGGATGTAAATTGGCTTTTGCCATGGATTCTGCACACTCATCCGCTGGTTACCAAGTGTGTTTGCGTTGAGCATTATTGTATAGGATTCATTTTTCATCGCAAGTCACAAATCGATCCAAAAACGATTCTTTATTTACCCGACCAAACAAAGAAACAGCTGCAGAAACTCGATTCAATTTGTTCGCTTCGGTTAACAAATGCGGCACCCATGTATCAACCTTCAAAGTGTATCCAATTATTTTTAAACGCGGTCGATCTGTCAATGTTGAGTCCCTCAACTATCTCTTCTATTGAAATTCGTGAATTATTTTGCATTAAATTGCGCACAATGTCGTCATCATACCAGAAGATCGGCCAGAGCGTGGCTGGCTGTCAAGGTGGAATACGTCCAAATTTCGCAAACCATTTCTGAACAGTTCGAATTGGTGCACAATCCTAACAGACATTTTGAATATTTTTTACGGGAGTTACTCGTTTCCGAAAATAATAAAGCATAACATGTAAATGCAACTTTTCTTTGCTTATTTCCACAAAAAAATCTTCTTATAATATATAATATTTATAAATTCAATCAAAACACACAAGTCGTTCGCTCAAATGTCCATTGGACATATGTCTTTGTGTAATACGTATATACTCGTATAACAATCAATGGCGCTACTATATAAATCTCCTAATGACATTTATTGGAATCGGGCATGAACTTTTACCCTCACGCCCATTAATATATGAAATCGAGGAATTGTAGGGAATAGCGACCCTCTTCTTAAATTTTTAATTTTTACTATTGCGCTTGTTTACGAGTATAAAATCTATGTAGAAAAATAATTAACCACACGTTACAAAAATCTCGTTAAAAGCCATTCACCTCTGTACGGAGACCCGCCATTTACGGAAAAATCGTTAACCACAATAAATTTTCAAATCGGAAAAAAACGAGCGATTAAATTGACCGAAACGACCGATACGCTTAATTATTAAGCTTTAATGTGCACGACCACAATTGTGTGTGGTCCGGGCTAGGAATTAATAAAATTTACGATGCATTGTATGGTATTGTATTGTTACATTATACTATTACATTTTGTAATAGGGGCTGCGCAACAGAAGCAAATAGAGACTGTACAATTACTTCACATAATACATGTCGTACAATCAGTATCGGCTGTTTAACGCACGAATCGACAAACAAGATACGTTTTCATCGATTACATGGCAGATAACATTAGCGTTACGCCCGCAATTATTGACCGATAAAGAGTTACTTCATTAAATGTTACTATTATGACGCCAAATCATTAGGCGCCCGTCCCTCATTAAATTAAACAAACAGAATAATGAGAATCGACTATCTTTCGTGAATTATTACTAGCGTATGGCTAACCCCAACAGTAACCGTGATATAAATTGAAATTTAATTGAGAAGCATCGTTTAAAGTGTAAACTTTTCAGACCAGTTGCGCGCTGATAATATTTTTTGTGGAAAAAGAAGATCAAGATTAACGCATTTTACTAATCGCAAGGATTTGCAGGATTTCGACGAAATCGGTTGGCACGAACGCGCGGGAAATAAAAATGATTTACGAATGCTCGTCAGGATAAGGTGAACATGTGGTGACACCAATTGCGACCGGAAAATATTGCACATCACGACAGCGATAAAAGAGCAACGTCATATTTATCGTCGACATCTGGCGACGTCATACAGGATAGAAGCTCACGCGCTACATGTGGTCCTTTTTAATATGATAATGATGGATTTTTAAACATTTCCTCGCAACAAAGAACGCATCCACATACACACGCTTTCCATACAGAGATGAATTTGCAAATCTTTTGCATAAAACATGAAGAGATCTAAAGCGATCCGATATCTCAGATAAAAAATTTCGAGGATATTCGCCGTGTGTGTGTGTGTGTGTGTGTGTGTGTGTGTGTGTGTGTGTGTGTGTGTGTGTGTGTGTGTGTGTGTGTATGAATGCGCGGTATACGCCTGGTATACGTTGATAGTGATGCATAAATCATTCTTTTTGTGCCTAAAGAATAAGTGAGAGGAACGAAATTCTTATTCTCTAAAACACTGAGCTATTATCAGAGAACAAAAGGATTTAAAGACGATTATTTTCCTTCTTCTCTTATCCATAGAGGGCCGTAATTAAACGGTTTCGCTTAATTAAAAGAACGGTATTTGCGGAAGTGCTGAGAAGGCGAGAGAACCGTTCGCACTTGTCGCGAGAGGTAACGCAAACTTGCGGTAGACATCTTACCGCGCGTAATAATTGACGGTGACATGATTAAAGTCACGATTAAACTAGCGAAATATATCGTATTTCAGCGACGCGCGCCGCCGCCGCCGCCGCCTCCGCCTCGTTTGCGCCAATATTCAATAATGTCGCGCCGCGCTTTTAACGATTACGCGCGTCATGTGTGCGAAACTGTTTTAATGAGTTTCAACAAGCAATTTAGCGAGGCGCACACGGCGATGAGCGCGCTAACGAACGCAGCCGGGTAACTTTCTTTGCTCGATATAATGACCAAGTAAGGCGAACTTTTTCGCCGCCACGCGCGCTGCAGCTTTCTTGGTCCACCGCGCGCGGCCCACAACAATGAGAAATGGGTGAAAAGCACGACAGTGCGCGGGTTTTATCCGACGGGAAGAAAGGAACTTCTTGCGGAATGAAGTTCAGACATTAAACGGAAGCGTAGTCTCGGAAAAATTGGGAAGAGTTTATCAGACGGATCGCTTCTGCACCTACTAACGTCGCAAATATCTGTTCCCGATCTTACGTAAGATCCCGACAAATAAAGATCGAAAACGTGTGGCCTAAATGCGAAGTAAGAGACCACGCGCCAGTTCAAATTTCTTAATTAATTTTTTACTCTCTGCTAACTTTTTATTTCTTCATAACACTTATTTTTGCAGATGGAAGTTTGATGCGTTGGATAAGCAATCGGCAGAAAGTTTGAAGAGACAAATTATGAATTCAAGCATCGCGCGAGGCTCTCTCTCTCTCTCTCTCTCTCTCTCTCGCTTGCATTAAACTTACTTCTTTCGCCTCTCGGAATGTACGAACACAATGTAAATTCCTCTAAGTTATGCAGAGTCGTCTTCCTCCGATCGTTTCCGGCTGCTCGAAATTAAGGGTAAGAATTCTGCGGAGTTCGTGCCCGATGCGATTTCAGAACTAAGATTTTAATATAGATAGCTAGTCAGTCGGATTCAAACGGAACTCCGACAGAAACTACAGACAGATGTGCGGCACATTATTATTTAGATTTTCAGAATTCAATCGAATGTCAATAAAAGGACCGTCGAGACGCGTTTCGAATTTGCGTAGGCGTTTTCGAAACTGCGGCAGTTCGTAAAGTTGTAAATATTATCCATTTACATGGAACGAACGCAAATGTTATGCCCCTCTCGGGGGCGCTAAAATAATTAATCGCTTTTATCGCGCACCCGTAAATATACACGACAAAAATATCTCGTTATCGAGATATCAAATGTTAAGAATGAATAACGTCCGTTCCGTGCTTAGAAACATTTTAAGAACGCGTAACGGAACAGGAATGCTAATACAGCACCGAAGAAAAATACTGCGTTATCAGACGATGTAATTATCATAACAGCTCACGACATAGAAGAGATATAATAATCGTTTTGCTAAATATAATTTCCAAGATATGAGAAATTGTACGACACACAGAAGATAGACACAAAATAATGTGACCACCTGGGAAATACATTACTCATTTTATTATATTAATAAGAGGTTGACCCACCCTACTTATCTTTAATACAGAGCTTATTCTTGTCGGAATAAGGTCAGACAATGCTCGAATAGCCACCAGTGCAATGTTATACCATTCATCTATCACCTTTCAAGAGGTATTGGAGAATACTTGAAAGATATTGGAGAAGAAAATCTGCTTCTTTGCCCTTCAAACTACTCATAATGATTCGATAATATTTAATCAGACTTTTATGATAAACGAAGAAAATATTAAAATTTTGGAGAAAATTAAAAGGCAATATAGATCAAATAACGAGCATATTTTGGGTGTATATATA
>QKQZ01055239.1:0-12070 GCA_003595255.1 Solenopsis fugax | reverse complement strand
GGTGGGAGGGAGGGAGCGAGAGAAAAATGCTTTCGAGCATTTTCAACGAAGCTATTAGAGCAAAGAGTGCTCAGAGTGATGATCTCGCTGCTGAACTACTGTGTATGGCTGTAGTTGCGCGGGAGATTCACGGAGTCGTGAATGAGAGAGCTGATATATGATTGTTATTGATCAGCAACATGACGAAAACATGCGGACAAACATCTTGGATGCGTAATTGTTGTTCTTGGTGAGAAACTGCAGCACTATCGTGCTGCAGTCGTTCAATGCTTTAAGCTCGAGATAATAGCAAAAATAGATTCGAAAATTTTCAGACACTTTTATACGGAGAAAGAGGGGGAGAGAGAGAGAGAGAGAGAGAAAGAGCGTGTGTGTGTGTGTGTGAGATGAATAATACGTAATCGCTATTGATCAAAAGTGATGTACCTGAGGTACTTAACTGTTGAATATTATGTTAGAATACATATCTTTGTTTGATAAATCTAGTTACTCATGTAGGCAAGTTCATGGAGATTAATTCTGATAGTTCTGCAGCTGATGCAAGAACATCTGACATGACTCACGGGACTTGCGAGATACCGAAAGGGATAATCTGTGTTTAAAGACTTTCGTGTGAGTTACTAAGAGTGATAATGGTCATTTGAGTTGGTGTCGTATTGGTAACGTTATACGTTACTCAACAGAGCACAATTGGGTTACGAATGAAAGTTAGCGAGCTATCACTGTTAATGACGGATGAGAATTTGTGCTTCGTAATGCTTCGTAATCAAACCACGATGTTTCTTTCATTTGGCGAAGAGTACAATATATTCTAAATTAATAGAAAGCGCTGTGAACTGTTGCAAACTAAAAACTAAAAATTAGGTAAAAATTTTAATTCTTTCTTTAATTCGTTAATTATATTTAATGTTCAAGAAATTTTAATTGTCTTAAAATCTTTGTTTTAAATTAATTGGAAAATAAATTAATTGGATAATATTTTAAAGAATTCAAATATTCTAAATTTAAAATTTAAATTAATAGAAAAATAAATTTCTGATGTTCCCTTTCTGTTTCTCACTTTTGTCCTTCTTAATTTGTAACGTCTTTCTTACAATTAGTAAAAAAATCTAAAAATTGGTTTTAGAAACCATTTATTTATGTTCATCAACTAAATTCTAATTAAAATAAATAAAAGAGTAATCAGCTCTTACAATCGCTCTTATAATCGAGCGCAGCTCAATTATCAAAACTTAAACGAACTTGCATTAACTCATCACGAACTTTATAGTACCAAGAGACAAGATTGCGACTCGTTTAACTCTTTAATAGTTAAGAGAAAAATTAGATCCTCGCTGATTTATGTAAATCGCGTGATGTTTCAGGCGTCAGCGGCTGGACGGCGAAGAAACCAGAAATATTTCGTTAAACCAAATCACGGGAAATTCGCGATAATTATTGTGACTTTACTTGCGGTGATCGATTCATCGTGATTCTCTTCTTGCGTAGCAAGCTTGCTCGAAAAAGTAATCGGTCGCGATGGTGTCGCGCGGAATGACGATCGTTCGCGTCGCGGATTCCGACGAGGACAAAGAGAGCTCAGCGTCTTCATGTTCGCTGTTGTCGTCGCATACTCACAGTAGACTGAAGTGTCTCATTTTGCACTCCAAAAGACATATCGCTTATCCACCATAAGGTAAGAATCATTTAAAAAGTTGTATTGTGTGTGTGATATGTAAACCATATGAAATGTAGCGTATTAATAATTGAATTGTTCTGTTAAAGTTGCGCAGTTGCACGATAGCCTTAGAACGTCCTTTATAAACTGCAAATTATGAAAAAAATGTGCCATTTTGCAAAAGTGAAAGGTTACAAAGTATTATATACTCTTTTCAGCCATTAAGATCTCTATCTTATATTATAATCTCTCTAATCAGTCGCGTTCGCGTTGTCTCGACGCAAAAGAAATTAATTGTGACATGCGATGCTAGAGTATTTACCTGTTGCTTTATGTTCGTGCAAAGCTGACGACGAGACTTGCAAGTAACTAGCCGCTAACTTCGCAATTCGTAAGAATTCTGCGTGTGAGAGCGAAATGGAGCTTTCAAGTGTTCGCGCGACAAGAATAAAAATGAGTTACTTTAACAAAAAGGAATGCTTTCAACTCAAAATCGTGCAAACTGAAAACCTCACATTGTGGAAATAGGAATTATATTATAATTTTATTTATAGTAATACGAGCACCTATACAAAATTCAAGATCTAATTAAATAAATTAAATAATTGTACAGTTGTAATTTATAATTTTACCTATTCTACCTAACGTCAGAGAGAAAATTTTCATTGTGCTATTAATACAGGGCACACTAATATGTTCTGAATGATTTAACATTTTGCGGTAAAACTATAAGCTACTGCGTACATGTGCGCAACAACGCCTCTGAGTCTCACGACGACGTGACGTAGCGCCAATATGTTATGCTAATACGTGTGCAGCTGCACAGTAAGCCTCTTGTCAATAGTTTTCATCCCGGATGAAAAGCACGCTTTGCAAGTGGAATTTCAGATTTGGATGTCGTCACTTCGACAAAACGTTGGGGACTTCGCAGCCGACACGTGTGTCGCAGTATATAGTAGCCTTTGAGAAAGGAGGGTGGCACGTAGCAGACCGCGTGGTTCCTCCGTCGCCGTCGATAGGGTCGATAGCCCTCTCTTCTCGTACGGCGCTCGCGCCAACCCTACGCGTCACATTGTAGACAGCTGCTGGCTGTTTACTGGAAAGAGAGAGTAAATGCTACCTCGCATCGACTTGTTTTCTATATACCGTAACCTTCTGCTTCTGCAGTCTGGAGACTTAATTCTCCTTTCTTTTTATTGGCGTAAATATTTAAAGTCACTACGAAATCGCGTTTTCTCTCGCAAATTTCGTTTCATTGTCTCACGTATCCGTATTTGTCTTCCCCTCGAATTTGGAGTAAGATCGTCACTTTATAAGTAGTTTCCGTAGGACTGAATTTTACGCTCGGCTGTGGCAATTGGGTTTTACTACTTGTCTGAATAGTAAGCCCTTTGCTACTGACTTAAGTAGTGAGGGGCTTAGATTGGTGAAACGATATCCTCGACATCAAGCAACCTAAATAGTCAAGCATGATATAGCGTATTGAGCAAACTAATGCATGTGCTGTTATATATTTGCCATACATTTGCTGACATCGAAATAGAATACGTTACGAATGCAGCAATACGATTGCTTATACATCTAATCAGTTGACCAACTGTTATGTTTATACGTTATGCAGTTGTTATCGATACGTCAGACATTATGACATCTTAAAGACGACTTAAGTCTTTTAGTCTTTAAGATGTTTTTTTGCAATTAAAACGTCTTAAGATGTCTTTTGAATATCTTTTAGACATATATGCGTGTTGTCTGGGACGTTACATTTACTAGTAGTTATGTTGTCATCAACATGTTGTCACGAACATATATTATATAATGATTTTTATTCGTTGTTGTGTAAATGTCTTCAAGTTATAAAGCTCTTTTTAATTGTAGCTTCTTGCTAATAAAATGTTGACAGTATAAAATTACTCATTACTACTGAATTTCTCGTAGATAAAAATCATACGATATAGAACAAAAAGAAACATTACGAGATTTTTCTTATTTTAACAAGAGTTTTGAAAGAAGAACATAACATTTCCTATGAAAAAACGTCTTTAAGTTTTCAAAATTAAAGTTTGCAAAATTGAGCTTTAAAATAAAAATTGATGAAGTATGTTTTGACAATACAATATTGTTTATAGTATTTGTTTCTAGCATTTATTATTTGACATCTAAAATCGTATCTAGCATTTATTATTTTATGCGTTATCATGTTGTCATTAACAATACTGTTAGTTGCGGATGGCATGACGACGACAAGTTGCTTTCAAGTTGCAAATAAGTTGCAGTCAATGTGCTATTAATCACGAATGAAAAATTGACCACACGAGTTGTCGACAAATTGCTGTCACAAATCACCTCTTTGCCAACAGCAAAATTGATGCTGTCATGTTGCCATCAATTTGCTGTTGTTAGAATTCGAATTCACCTGAATGCAAACCAATATAGTGCTGTCTCACCTTATTCCGAGTTTGTCGAAATTAGTTATTGCAACGATTGTTGGCAATGGCAACACGACAGCAAGCTCACAGCATTTTGTTATCTTGAAATGCTAATACGATCAACTTGCGTGTTAATCGATGTGTGTTAGCTAATTCAACGCAACACGATCGTACGAATATGAACGGTTCTCGTCATTTCACATTAGAAAGGTACAGCTGAAAATTAATTGCGATGCGAGGAGATGGTAAAAGAACAACGATCCCTGCCACACACGATTGTGACTTATGAAATAATCGCGCACGAATCCTGGACAGGGGTCGAGAAGTCGTGTAAAACTATTTACATGCGATGGACTCGTTCACGATAAGCTTAACGGGGCAACAAGTGTGCCCGGCGTAAATCCAAGCGCAAGTCCAATGTGCTCCAGCAAAGACCTTGACTCGACAAACGACATTTTTACAGGAATCGAGATTTACATTTGCAGACAGTACTGTTTTTTTTCTTAAGTTATTTCTCTTTATTATTAACTCTAAAATGCGAATAAATTCGGTTCAGTTATAAATTTTCAATAAACGTACTTTGTGATAAAAATAATAATTGTAGGCTATCGATTTAAGATCCTATTTCGCTCTTCTTATTTTAAGCAAAAGTTTTGAAAAAGTTTTAATTAATAACTGTTTTATATTAATCTTCACAATTTGTCAATATAATTAAAATTTTTTAAAACTTTTAATTTATTTATCTGTTAATTATTTTTTGGATGGCATTGGATGCGTTGGTAAATCTAGAAATCCACAGAATAAGAAAATACATTAGGATACGATGCTCACGAGAAGTTCCACTGACTATTGAAAATAGGCAAGTCATTTCTAAGGAGAGCAAAGGAAATAAGTTAGGTAATTCCATTGACATAAATTGGATTGTGACCGGTCAAGCGCCGCACTGTCGGAGCTGTTGCTGTCTCCTGTGGCTTGTCGGCCACCGTTTCGGTGGGAATCGAGGGATCGAAGGGCGAAGGGTTGGCTTCAAACCCTCCGCCGGCTTTAATCCAATTCAAAAGCTGTCCGACAAACCGCCGCTATCCATCGTAAAACGTATTGGGAATGACAGAATGTGTCCGCTCGGTGATTCCAGGTCGATTCCAGAATGGTTACGTGACACCAGAATAGTTACGTGACGCTGTTGCATTTTGGTCGTCTTCCTCATCTGCATTTTTATATGTTGTTGACTTTGCAGCCTTTTTGAATTTTTATGAGATAATAGAATAAGCGGATAAGAATTATCTTCCATTAGGATTTGCTTTTATAATAAAGAGATATACTCCATTTACGTCTACATAATGCGCAATTTAAATATTTGTGATTAAACTTTCTCCAATTAAACTTCATTAATTTGTCAGAAATTTCCTGAAATTAATAGAACCGACGTTTCCTATACAAGCCAACAACTTCGAGGTCGGAACAAAGTGGCAAACGGAAGTAAAATCGCAAGGAAGCGATTGTCGTCACGCAAGCCATATCTTGCCCGTCGACAAGATTATTTTCATATTTTCAGGAGACCCAATTTACATACGGACTCACGGTACGAGCAATAAAAGAGAGTATATTGGTTTTCTCGTTTTTTTTTCCTCGATACGTTATCGACATTAATTTGTTAGCTCGAATTAAAGGAAGCCAATTAACCTGATTTGAATAAAAAAAAAAACGATCGAGAGAAGAAAATATAGTTCAAATAATATTTAATTCAACATCGCACACGTGTGACGTATAGTTTAATCTCTTAAAATATTACATATTATTCTACCATTTAACTGTTAACTATTAAGCTTTGAAGTTAACTTCTCTTTTAAACAAAAGTGTCAATATTTTTTTTTATTCAATTTAAAGAGAAAAATTTAATACAGAGAGTTGCTCAAGTAATATATAATTCTTCAAAGCAATCAGAATAAACGAGACAATATTGTATTGCACACACACGTTTAAATTATTAAATTTTTATTAGTTTTAACGTTATCAACTATTTACAAGGTTCTTTTCTTAGAAGAAAGCCTTCTTCTCAGTATTCGATCGATGACTTCAAAACTTAGATCTCGCGTAAAAATTCGACGCGTCGTAAATGCAAGCTGCACACGTTTTAAAAGCCTCACGTAAATCACCACACCCTGTTATGATGTCACGTGATTTACCCTGACCCAGCCGAGCCCATGCAGAACTCGCGAATAAGTCTTCTGGGGCGATAGTGAGCACAGCCAGTCACGAAAGCCCCGCTTTCGTGCTTAATTACCATACGAGCTAAGTCGATACACAGGCACGATAACCTTGAAACTTTTCGGCCGTTTGTAAGAAGGATCTCTCTGTAAACCCATCCATTTCGTGTGGATTAACTGGATTGACGTAATTTTAGATGGATTAATCGGTACAAGCAAGAATATATCAACGCAGGTAATATTAATTTACAATGAAGAAATCTCGAAAAATAAAAATAAATTTTAAAATTTCATTATTTAATTTAATTGTAATTTTAGAGATGTTTCAGGATCGCTTTACGTTATACTTTTTATTCTCATTTTTTATTCAATTCATAAATAGTACGTGAAGATTAACATCTACATCCGGAAAGAAGTCTAAAATAAATATATTTATGATCCTAGATACACAACTATTTATAATATTAATGGAAAAGGATTTTACAGTGATTAGAACGTTCTACGAAATACAGTCTGTAGAATGTCCTATTAAGATAATAGGAATACTCACAGGCCATGACAAGAGCTGATGAAATCTGCAGTTAAAAAATCTCGCTCGCAAAGCCGATTATCTAGTTACTTTGCGTTTCCTTTAGCGAGGAACAGCTCACGTCACGGAGAGATTAAGCGAAAGAATATCAAGATAGAATCAAACTTGTACCGCGGCGCGGCCTAAGTCGCGAATTAGGATTTGCATAACGAAGTGCACGAAGCTGCCCTTGCAGCAGGCAGACGTTAACTCTTTAGGGATCGCACGAACGTAAAATCAAGTTAATATGTTCAGGAAATCTCTCAGGCAAAACTAGACTATATCAAAGATGAATCAAGCGTAAACAATATCCGGATTTTGATGCTCTTAATATGATTAGCTTTCTCTCCACAATTCACGATATAATATGACCTATATAACTAAACTTCTGTTTTAAATATAAATTCTACATCGACTGTGTGTTATTTAGGGAATCTCGGTCGTGGGTTTATAACATTTTTTTTTTTTTAATAAAAATAATGAGAGCAGTGTCTCACGAAGAGTGAGATTATACAAATGAAACTGTCAGATTGAGGTTTTAAAAATGGCACTTATATCCACAAGTTATATTCTTTTACGACGCTACGAACTGTAAGAATAGACGGAATCTCGGTCGTCGGTTTATAATACTTTCGTTTAAAAATGATGAGAGCTGTGTCTCACAAGGAATGAGATTGCACAAGTGAAACTGTCGAGGTTTTAAAAGTGGCACTTATATAATTTGCAAGTTATATTCCCTTTTACGATGCTACGAATTGTTGTAAGAATAGATCTGAATCCATAATTGACAATTAGAACATTTAATTAAATACAGTGTTCTCTTTCGAATATAGATTTTGAATACATATCGCTCTTTCACAGAATCAAATGCAAAAATATTCAGTCCTTATATCTGACGTTGAAGGAAGATATAATCGAAACTGGGACAATAGTTATCCATGATTATATCGCTTCCCTCATGCTGGATTCCAGTTTATATCTATTGTACGTATTAAATCAGGTCGAAAAGAGTGTCCTAACGAATTTCCGATCTAACAGCAGACGTAGTTCCGTTAGATGAAAGCGTGACTCCGATTTACCCTGGACGGAAATATCGAAAATCGAATGATGATATTGAATCATTCCGAGAGCGGATCCACGATTATTGGCGCGTGCTGTGTCAGCGGAAAGAACGTTAAATAGCATTTCTGGCCGTTTCTGGCTGGTTGCGCAGATCGACAGCGTATTGCTTCGCAATATTAAATAATCGAAATTTTCTTTCGAGTGATTTTATTCTTTTTATTGATTCTTATAAGATTGCACGAACCAGTGACTTTCATCTCATTATTGAGTCTGAATTAACGAGTGAACCAATATAAATGATATACTTTTTTTGCCAAAAAAAAAAGGAATACACGTAAAATTATCTTACGTGATTTATTGCAGATGTTTATCGCGACATAGAGGAATATTAGTACATCGTTAGATAATAAATTTCTAATTTTGGACAAGAATCGCATGCATTTATTCTATTCAATGTAAAAAAAACCTATTAGAATGTAAATTGCTAGCTTTACCTCATATAGTAAGAAACCACGTGGAATCGGAGCAGAGGCAAGAAGTGGGCTCTATATGAAATGGGTTTTATATGAAACTCAATATGTTCTTTAAGAGTATAAATTACACAGATGTATCTTCGAAGAGAGACAGTTTGGAAGAGCCGCGAGATACGTGCCAAGAGGTTTTGTCCGGTTTTGCTGTCTCTTTGCAGTTTCGGGGGCATTCTGTATAGTTTAGCTTGAAAGCAGATAAAATCGACTTTCCTGATGGCGATGACGAGGTCGATTCTTAACTGCATGCTATTTCGAGATTTTCGCCGTTTCGACTAGAAAATATCCCGCGAAATCTTTGGGTCGGCGCGGCGGTGAAACGAAATGCTAAAGTCACGCAGGCACTCGCAGCGCGACCTCGAAGATAATAAAGCTCAGATATTGCATCCCAAATCACGAAGAGTCAAATCGATATTCCACGTTAATCGCCCAGTTGTTTTTGGTTTGTGCTGTAAATCTGACAGACGGTACTTAACTATAATTTAGATAAAATAAGGGCAAGAATATATGCAGCAATCCCGACATAGAAGGTCTTTAACGTATTGGTAACTCTAGCAATTATCGAAACATTTATTATTCAAAAAGGGAATTTCTGAATTATTTTGTCTGGCTTAAAATGTGAAATCTCAATTAATTGTTAATGTTCGTTCAGCAAGAGATTTTAATTACCTTTTCATCAAAATAATAGAAATTGATGATTTTACGCACTCTGTGGCATTATTATACATATTTAATCCACAAAATCCAACAATTGATTTTCTTATATTCAAATTGCACTTTCCACTTTATTTCATAGTATTGATTTAATAATGTTTTATAAGAAAAATAGTATTAGACCTCTATGAATATATTGTGAAGATTGATATTTAGAAGGTACCAACGTTCGGCTTGCAGGGATTAAAGGTGATGGCACGTGTCACGCGCCCTCGGCAAAAAATGGCGAATACGACTGACTCACCCGCGATGGCCGGCGGCAGCCTTCTTTCGACCTCGACGACGACGCCGTTTTCCACCTCGTCGACATCGGCGGCGACTTATTCGAGCGACGACTACACCTTCAACTATAGCGGTCTGCCAAACCTGGGCGGCTACTCGCTGGACGATTTCAACTACACGTGGTCGGACTGGAACGGCACTGAAGTCAGCAATGTTACCGAGAGGCTGAACGCGACGGTGTTGTTATCGGGTAGTTATTGCGATGAATGGGAAGCTGCTCAACACAAGCTCTTCCAGGTGAAGAAGAGTTTCTAAGGTTTTGAAGAATTTCTAAATCCTTTTAAAGTTTATGAGCTCTTCCTCAGAGGTTACATTACCTAGAAAATTCTGCGTTATATTTGAAGTTTTAGACTCAAAGAAAGAACGCTTTAATAATTAAAATTTTGAAAAAAAGAAATTATATATAATATAATTGATTGATCATGCTAATTTCAGGCAGCAAATTTATTTTTTGCGTTTGCGTTTCTGGTGCCGCGCTCGTTCAAGGCTTCCATCTTGGCTCTTCGCACGTTTCTCACGGCGGGTTTCATGTTGGCGGCTCTCTGGGCCGGGTTCACCATATGCGCTCTGGACGCCATGTTATGGTGCTTGGCCCTCGGTCTGTTAAACGGCATTCACTCGTTGATACTCGCCTGCCGATTTCTGCCCCCGGCTCTCAGCCCCGAACTAGCCGAGCTCTATTTGAAGCTCTTCAAGCCCTACAAGGTCAGCAAAAAGCATTTCCAAGAATTGGCAAAGGAGGCAAGGATACTCAAGTTGGATTCCGATCAGACCTACGCGACGGAAGGGGTCACGCCGGCGGATAGGAGGCTGTCCATTCTTTTGCGTGGGAAGTGGGTATCCTTCTTTTTAATTAAAGGTTAATTCTCTTTCTCTTCGAACAGAGGCCGTCATTTCTCGCGAAAGAAAGTTGATTGAAATTAAAGGCTAATTGAAAACTGGATTAATATAGACGCCTTTCATCTTATCTCCTTTACGAAATCGAGTTAAAATATCGAGAAATATAATTTAAAAAATTTTCATATTTTCTTTACTCAATCTTTTTTTTCATATGCTCTATTAGTTCATTATTGGAGAAAGGAAATTTTATTAAGCGTCCTTTTGTCAGAAATGTTGCGTGTAACTTTGATGATGAGTTCGCCTCTTGATTCCAGATTGAAGGTAACGTGCGATGGGACTCACTTGCACTACATCAGAGCCTACCAATTCGTCGATTCACCCGAATGGGAGGCCACGCATGAAAATGATGCCGACGTCTTCCAGGTGACGATACGAGCCGAGGAGTCCTGCACATATATCTGTTGGACGAGAATGAGGTTACTTAGGGTGCTCCGGCACAGGCCGCTGCTCAAGGTCGTTCTCAACACCCTCATCGGTAAGGACATTACGTCCAAGTTGTACGCCCTTAACGAGCAGCTCGCTGGTGTCGCGACCACCAGTGAGAACGCCACGTCGAATCCTTACAGGGGGGTCACGAGAAGTCTCAGCGTCGACGCCGTTAATACGGAAACCGCCGGAAGGGTTCGATCGACGACCTGGAAGACGCAGAGACAGTACAATTCACGTAGTGACAGTAAGTGTCGCAACCTTATCCACTTTTCCTTGATGAATTGGACCTTTCTTTATTCAACGTAGTCTCTACCTAGTCCTGGATCTTGATGATTAATCTCTTACGTCGCGAAAATACCCAGTAAACGAGCGTCAAATGATATTTCAATGACGTTAGAGACGTATTTGTCGTAAAATGTTTTACATTTTGCTTCGAATTAGTCCTTCGCCTTTGCCAAGGCCTTGAATAATCCAGTTTACATAAGCTTTCGATCATACGAGCGACATATTCACTTTCATATGGCGAGTTGGACATCAGAAAGACTAACCTTTAAAGGTCAACTGTATACTAAGATAAACGGAATTTGTCTGTCCCCAGGGAACTCCTCGGCGCGGTTTTCGCATCAATATTGGGCGCCGGTAGTCGCGAATCACTTCCCGCCGTCCTCGCCGTTCATTCAAAGCCAAAACCTCGGCTACTCGTTACTGCCGCAGGGTATCCAGTTCTCGCCTCCTCCGCGAGCACCCGCGCTGTCCTACCACCCCCCTGTGGCGCGACAGCGAAGCGGGGGTACTGGCGGCGATTACACCCTGCTACCTCAGACACCGAAGCTCGAGAGAAAACGATCGAAAAAAGGGACTCGAGAGGTGGGTGGTTGATTTCATTCATTGACTTCGTTACAGTGACTTCATTACGGAGATACGATAGAGGATCAAGTGTCACCCTGTGGCGCAAGAAATACTGCGGCTCTTTTAATGCCAAACAAAACAAGTTACACGCAAATTTTTTAAGCCAACTAACAAAAAAAGCGTACAAGTAAAGCGATATCTTTATTCAATTTTTTAATAAGTATTTTTCCTTATTCATATAGAGTAACTGTTCCAATTACTGCCACTTGTTTCAATTGTAATATTATTTAGAATAAAAAGTATGAGAACATTATGTATCAAAAATGTTTTAATGTTTAACTAAGATTATCATATAAACATAAGCACATATAAAATATTCGATAAGTCTTAGGGGCTGCGCACAATAGGACAAATATTAAATATTAAATATTAAATATTAAATTTTA
>QKQZ01055235.1:0-32971 GCA_003595255.1 Solenopsis fugax | reverse complement strand
ATATATATATATATATATATATATGATACGTACACATCTCGAGATCACTCGTATCTCTATCTCGAGATTCGTTAATTGCTTTCTCATAATCGTTGAAAAACACGGCTAATCTATCGAGCGATATCGTGCAAATCTGAGCGATTTAAAGGGAGACCGAAAAACTTGCGTCCATCGTAATAGAATGAGAGCGAGAGGCACTCGGCTAACGACATTTTCGTAGCCCCAAATGCGTCGCAAACGAATTGGAATCGCGTTGCAAAATTGATTATCAGTCTTCCTCCGTGGAGATGGCCGGGAGCATACCACGAGGTACTCACTTCGGGAATAACATTTGCCGAGCGGCGTAACGACTGATCCGTCTATTCCCAGTGGCAACGAAAACTCGTAAAACGGTACTTGGAAATTCGCTGCGCCAAGTTAAACTTGATGGAGACGGAGGGGTATGGCTGCGACTACTGCCCATGCTACCGCACTGCTCTACACCCGCCCAGTCGTACGGATTCTGGTATAGTCGTGACCCAGAGGACCGAATAGCTGCTGGTCGTAGTCTACCGATGGGATGCGATGCGAAAAGTCGAGGCAGTACCTGTCGCAGCCAAACAAGTGATCCGGGCGGCGAGAAGCGGGGTCAGGTACCGTGGGATGAAATGATATTGTTTTAGCCGGGAACGAGTCCGCTGTCGGTGCTTAGAACCCATTTTCCCGTAAAAACCGAGCGCGGTAATATCAAGCGGACTCGTACACTACTCCCTTGCACCCTCAAATGGCGCGCTATATACGGAGAGGGAGATTGAGAGAATGAGAGCGAGAGGGCGAGAGGGAGGAAGGGAGAAGAGGAAAGACATTGTCGCGGACAAAGAGTTCGAAATATTCGACGATACCTACGTATACGACTCCCAAGGGAACGAGGACGGCAATACTGGCGACGCTGGGATACATAGAAGAAGCATCGCGGAAGTGGACGAAGTATGAATCGGAATCTTCGCCGAAATTCTCCCCTAGCTTTCTCTACTCCGTCCGTTTCAACGTGAAGTCTCGTAGTACACACGTGGAAAACCGCATGGGTTTGCGTGCAACTTGGCTGCTTGCCTCGAATGGCGGAGCAAAATCTGACCCCCTTTCAACGAGGGATAAATCTAAAATTTGGCATCAAAAAGACTCACCCGCGAAAGACGATCCGAGGGGGAAAAAGGCACATGGCAAAATTCGATCGACGCTAAACGTGTATTATATTGGACGGAAAATGATCACGCGACTATGTTTATTCACCACTGTTTGTGTGATTGCTGTATCTAAAACCTTCCGTGATGTTGTGTGTCGGAACTGATGATATCTTTATTACCGAAACATCGTCGTTATACATGACCTATATACAGTGTGCTCCAAAAGCCTCGATCTGAATTTTAATGAGCAATTCTATACGATTTTGAAGTTAATTCTTCCTTAACTTTAAGATTAGCCACTATTTATAGCAGTTTTTGAATAATTCAATATTACATATTTTAATGGTATCAAACTCTTGAAGACCAAAATTCTAAAAAATAAAACAACATTAATGATATAGATAATTATAATACGAATTAACCGTATCAACAATTGATACACTGAAAATACATCATTTCCAATGATTTCAAAAAAGATGAAATATTCTAGAAATAGAATTTTTCTCTTATTACACAGACAATTTTTTAATTAAAAATTTCAAGCTAAGTATTATACTGGTAAAGTCACAATGAGATATGTCTGTGAAGATCATACCTCGTAAAAGCGAAGTAATATTCTTTGTTATTTAAAAAAACTCATTACATATTCTCATTATACATTTTCACAGCAACATATTAAAGCAATACAAAAAAGATAAATTTTGACTAAATAGCTGTTACTTTATATTTTGTTTATTTCCATTTTTCGTTAAAGGAAAGCACCTAATCGTAATCCCGTCGCTTAATCTCTAGCCTTTTCGCTATAGCAAAAAGAACATTGCTTATGACTGCGCTACTGCCAGTATTAGAGAATGTTTCACACGAGTTATGACTAGTTAGTTCCTCCTTATGTTTTTCCTCGGTTAACGGTAGATGCTTCACCGAAAACGTCAAACTAGTAGTATCTATGGTGTGCCAGCGCTTGGCGCTGGTTGACTGGCTGGTTGACTGGTTAGCTGGCGCGGTGCTGGTTGGCTGTGTGACTAGAACACTCCCTCGTACACCTACCCTATAAAGCAGCAGCTGTAAGCCGGATGCGGAAGTCGTGTTCGCTGGCCAGGTCGAGTTCTCGCGCCTCGAGATGCACGACCTACCGTAAATCGTTTGGTTCGACGTGCCATCGAATCGATTGCTCGAGTGACCAAGTGTTGTATAGTAATAATAATGCCAAAATGCTTTGATTTATATAACAAACTGAATCCCACCAATATATAATCATTTCATTTCTTTTTAATCTTGTGAAAAAAATTATTAAGTATTTCGGAGTTGTCTACGTTCCACATTTACAAAGCGGAATATTTTATTGTTAATTTTAATTAAGCAACACTTTTCATGTATTTGGAAATGGTGTAAATAGTAAATTTATAAAAATATTTTAAAATATATAAAATGCAAGAAATCTATAAAATGCATAATTGGAAAAAATTGCATTTATATCCACGCATGCTTGGCATTTATACTTTGCACCGTTTAATAGAACATTTAAAAATTGATAATAAGTTGTATGTTTTAATTGACGTTAATTGGCAATAATATTATTGATAGAAATTTATTTTATCAATATGCAGCATTTAATTTGCGTCGGAAGCATCGTTAAATACACCTGAATTATTTTGTCGGAAAAACAAGTGGCAATGAGTCAATATTAATTTCATTTAACTTGAGTGTCATTGAACCGTTTCCTCTATTAATCGCATTTCGTATCGAAATCCAATTCAACATTTCTCTACCGAGGAAAGCATAATTTGAGAAATGTGTAATCTAAACGGTGATTTTCATCCTAACAAAAACTTTGATTATACGTGACGCTCTGTAGATTCTATCTGCTGCTGCTGCTGCTGCTGCTGCTGCTTCTGTGAATAGCTGAGAAATATTACAAGCGCGAAAACTATCTCTAGCGTAAAATTTGCTTTAATCGGGAGGTCGCGTGTCGTTCAAGGGTTGTTTGAAAGGGCGAGCATGGATAACGTACCTCTTCAAAGCCCGTTGTCCCTGCACTAAAACGCGCCATCATTAGGCACGTTCACGTGCCGATATTTGAAAATTCATTATTGTCGTACGCGTTGCATCCCTCAATGGAGTTATTTCACAGAGGGATTTTAGGGATATTTCTCGCCTTTGTCATGATTGCCAGCGCAAAGCCATTTAAAGGCATATACAATTTCTTTATTCACATATCACAAAAAATATAAATGCAAATCCTTTTTTAGAGAGGAAAAATCTTATAACCCTATTACATAATTTATGCGTAGCCTTAATTAAACATTTTACACTCGATTTATTTTGCATTTCATTTCTACCTCTCGTTTTCTAAGAAATGCAAAGCAGTATAAACTTAGTAGTAGTAGTATCATAATGCAATATTAATAGTCTACATCTACATTCTATAATCGACACATAATTTATTTCACTCAGCTCGAATAATATCTCAATACTTTTACACCCATTGTAAAGCTAAGACCCGGGTATTTGTGGAATCCTTTGAAGATGAGGTTCGACGTTATTTGTGCAGAGTATAACTGACAATGAGTCGCGAACGTTAAGAGGCTACCAAAAGTGCACGTAATACGTCTATTCATGCAGTATTGTCACCACTTCCCCCGTGCGCCTGTCTCGTTTGTAAACGAAGAACGTCGAGTTGCGTGCGCGTCGCCTTCTTTATGCATGTTGTAAAAACTTGTCAGATAATGAATACAACGAATACAACGTGGACTCCAAGCGACGGATATTGCATTCGCTGTAGTAACAGCCAAAGTGGTTGCTCGCATTAAGTGCGTTTTACGCTCGTGGATTTAAGAGAGCAGGTCGCGGTAGGCTGATCAATATGCTAATATTTTGATGCCTCTACTCCGCTCGACGAATTAAATTACGTTCTACGAACGAAGATAGAGAATACGAGGAGGTAACGGCAGGAAGAAAGAGCACAAAATGAGGAGGTAGTGGAACGAAGTGCTCGACGTTTGAAGATAAGGTAGGTAGGTAGGTATTACATAAGATACCACTTAATATTATAGCACATTCACCTAACGCGTTACCAATGTTACATACCCGAAGTGAAAACAATGACGTGTACCGGAATATACGCGACAGGAAATTTAATCTTTTTACACACTTGTAAGATGTATGAAAGTAAATTTATGCTTTTCTGAGTAAACATTTTTTTTTTATTGTGCAATGGAAATATTATCCGTAAAAGATAAATGCATGATGGCGTCCAAGTAAAAAATAATATTATATGGTAAACTGCAAACATTATGAAGCATTGTAATAATGTATACCCAAGAAAATAATATACTGCCTAAACTACTTTGTTATAACGCGAATTTAACGACATATTATATATATATTATGCAAGATATCAAGGTCAGAAGTAGAACATATTTCTTCTTTAACTGCGCGTACACAAGGACTGAAGCAGCAAGCGTTGAAAGTTTTGAAATAGTTTGAATTATCCAGTAGGTACTTTAAAACCACCACGTACCTCGCGGTTTAGGCTTTAATACAATGCTCGTCGCAAATATGTTCATAGAAAGATCATGTGTTGACAGATTTATATATGTTTAGGAAGATTACTTTTTAAAAGATATAATACATATTACTTGATTATTAAAACGATAAGACATTTTATTAAGAAAAATGCGCAAATTTCTACTTGCATCATGTAAAATGTCAGTCAATATAACTGCAATATAATTGTGAGTAAACGATTTAAACAATGTTCTCCCCATCAATTGAAGAAAAATTGATTTCTTAAAGTTTATGAAATTACGATGACTTTTGCTCAAATAACGTTGCTCAATTATAACATGTAGGAAGTACACTTAATAACGCAGTTGAAATTATTTCCGTAAAGTTTGCGACTTCTAAACTTCTGGAAGAGAGTGTGTCGTTATATCTCTATCATCCTCGCAATTATCCGAGTTACGTCTCCCGAGACGGGGGACTTTTTCGCGATCATGCGCGAAATACAGTATTTTTATCTGATGCACGCAACCAAATTAAACGAAGATCGTCTGACTCTATCGAAGTCCGATAGGTTAACGAGCAAAGTTTATTTGCGTATTTATTACTCTCTACGGGCGAGAGGATGCTATCTTCATACTGCATTATAGTAGACTTTCCTTCGCGCGAAGCTTACCCTCATTACACGTATAATGTCCTACGGATTGTAGGTACACTTTCCGCGTTCTTATTAAAAATTTTACGTCGCTACCTTGTGCATCTAGAATATGCGTCGCATTCTCTCCCGTGACTGCACCAACGATTCTTGAAGCTGTTGGACGAAGAAGTGCTCTTACTTCACTAATAAGATCTCGTTCTCGCAGACGAAGTTACTCGCGTATCTGTTGTTTGGAAGTGTAATTTACTCTACACGATCCTTGAAAGGGACATACAGATTCTCAATGAGAATCTACAACGTAGGGAAGACATCCGAACTATTTACGAGTTCTATAATATTCCACCTAAAATTTCATGGAAGCTTCGGAAACGAGAAAGTTCGTTCGCCATTTAATTATGATAACAGTGAATTCAAGGCAACTATGTTATACATTGCACGTTCAGTCTCGACAACTGTTCTTAACATTTTAGAAATTTCCGAACCATTTATGAATCTTGACGTGTTAATGCGAAATGGGCTTAACGCAAATGTATGTAGAGGCTTACTCGGCAAAATGGAACCGATGGAAATTCGGTAGAACTGAATGAAAGATGACGCAAGTTAGCAAGAACCTCTTTCGCGAGAATGAATTTCGGGAGAACAACTCGGTTATTAGATTGGGGCCGCCATATCCTAAACGTTATAATAATCTAACAGGGAGGTTCTCTAGATAATCTCGATAGAGACCTACTTATCGGAGAGCGCCGGATCCATCGTAGACGACGCGAAAGGTTCGTCGAGAAGAAAGGACAAAGGAGTAGGGAGGAAAGGGGAGGAAAGACAGAACGCGGAGCTGCCTTTGGATAAGGGATGCTGCTGGCGCATCATATTACTTATCTAGCTATCTTCTGGTTTACCCGGAACCGTAGGATGAATCGTATGCTACGAAAATAAATATGGTTCCCACTGTGTAATGCACTTAGTCACCATTCTCTCGATTTTCTCTGCCATCACTCTGCCCTCTTTCTTTCATTGCCATTTTCACCTCGGTTTACTATCGCGTGCGTGCTGCACGATGTAAAATCCGGTTTCCTTCATGATCGCGCTCAATTACTTTTTTGCACTTAACCGGTCAGACTTAGATAAAATACGAGATTACATTTTCGCACATTAACTGCTCTATCCCTCGTGCCAGTTTCGTCTCTCTCTCTCTCTCTATACTGATATTCAATTACTTTCTATTCTTACTCTATAATTCAACATAAATCACAAGAAAAATTGATTTTTCTATTCTCTGTGCAATTTTATATGAATGCTTTTTAGTTTGTCAAAAAATGTGATAAGGAACATAAATCACTTCGACGTGCAAAGAAAAGTTAATATTACAATATTAATTTTCTTTAACTTTATATAGCAAAATACATCTAATTATATGTAAATATTCAATAATATATAATTAACGCGGAGTTACGTATTAACAAAAAATAATATTATCGTAGCTTTATATTACATTTTATACATGCATTCATGTTTACACATCAATTTTAATATCATCGCGTTACTTCTCCGTTTTCAACTGCGTAGTTCGCGCGGTCTGCAGTTTCCATTTGAGAGCATTCGTGATCGCATCTAGATCGTCTTTCCGTACCTACTTCGACGACGCCTCGTCAAGGAATGTTATATCTCTAGATCTTTGAAAAAGACTGCAAGCGATTTCGGAGAATCTAAAATTCCGACCCGAATTCGGTGTCAAACGACGTACGTGTAGTGTCGAGCGATTTCGCTGGCAAGATTACGAGCGGGGTCAGTAAGCGTAGCCAATCAGATTTACGAGGCAGGACATATCATGATCGCCTTTACGACAATTAGTCACCGTCATCCCTCTTCCACCTGACGCACCGCAGCCATGCGGTGATGGAAAAGTGGTAAAACTATCGCAAAAACAACGGCGCGATATCACGCTCCTCCGTGTGTCGTTGATTTTGAAGTACCATGTAACGACATGCCCTAATTTATACTGATTAATCATAGTTGTTGATGGAATAAAATTGCACAAACTTGTCGAATTGAATCGTAAAAGCAAAAGAATTCAAATCCGGCACTTTGATCAATTCGGAACTATTAGAACTCGCTTGACTTTGATTTTATTCATTTATGTCAATTTATTTTGACATTTATTATAAATTACAAATACATAATGGTAATTAAACGTTTGAATTACTATCAGATGGAGAAATATTTAGATATTGTTGAACACAGTGTGGTCTTAATTTATAAATTTCTTTTATTCACAAAGTATGACGCTCCCATAACGAAAAGAAAGATTATTTTACAATTATCACACACAATTATCTTTTTATAACACTTCTAAAGAACACAAGGGTAATTCACATTCTATATTTTCTCTCTACGTGGTACATTAGGCGCAAATGGTGTCTTACTATAATAATATACGTCACGTACGTCTTTCTTGATTCTTCCAAAGTCCGCTACCCGCATTTCGCGATCAGGATGCCATTCGCCGTGCTCATGGTCGGCGGAATTCCCATGCGTTTTTTCTCCGGTTAGTCCGAACGAACCAATCACCCCCCAACTCTAGGGAGATGGTGGGTGATAGGCGAGGTGGTAGAAGCGGGGGTGGTGAGTCGGGATCGATGGAGATAATGCCTATTACTCCTAATGCGAAACTCTCTCTTCTTCTATCTTTGTGCCGCTCTATCTTCGATCCTGTAGCCAGTTTCCCTTCTCCCGACCGTTCCGTTCTCGTGGCTCTTCGCAATCTGTAACCAATGCTCAATTACCATCTCCACTGACTCCATTTTCGACATCTTTCTCTACTCGTTGTCATCATCATTGATCGAAATTTTGCTTTTGTAATTTAAACGCGTATTATCCAATGTCAATCAACGATGATAGTGCAATTTTATATTATTATCAAATAAACACATGAATTACAAGTAGATTTTCCAAAGAAAGTCAAAGATAAATTTATGAGACTATAGATTGATTCTTATTATACTTACACTTTTTGTATTTCATTTTAAGTACAAATATTTTTGGAGATTCAAGCAACACGAACAGATCTCATATTTACGTAAAAGTTGTGCTTAAGATGATTATAATTGAATTTAATTTCGTTTATATTTTATAACGTATTTTTATAAAGTTGTTTGTTTTCGGTAAATTCTGTGTAATCGTACAAACGGAAATTCTCGACATAGCCTAAATTGATGATAAATTGTTGCTCAATGTTTCTTATTTAATTCGAACGACTTATCTCGAAACAGGAAGAAAACCCCCGGTCTTTCTCCAATTTCGTCGGCGCCAACTTTTTCCATTTACTTTTACTTTTCCAATCGTCTCGTTCACTTTTAGAAAACGCGGAGTATATTACAGAAACAAAACGAAATCGCGCTGAATACACCGTAGCAGTAAGTTCTGTGGGCGCAGTAACCTGTTGAGTGTATTCGCGTAAGTGGTGAGTAGTGGATACGTATACGTGCGAAAGTCTGGGGATGAAGTTTCTGGGGGAAATACAGGCGAGACACCACGCTCGTGAAAATTGTAACATACGAACGGTAAGTGTATTCGTACCTAAGAATCCGAGAACAATACATCCACAGAGCTATGCGAGCGGCCTTGTAACGACTTCGAAAGACATTTATGCAATCCGATATGAAAGAAGCGTAACCTCGAGTGCAACTGGTGGTAAAAAAAGAAGATAAAAAATATATACGTAGTCGAAGAAATATTTTCGAATGCTGGGCGCGAGAAGAGCAGATAGAATTATGTAGTTTTTACTCGTTATTGAAATCCTTTAAAGTTTCCTATCGTGAAGTATTTCTTGCATTAAAGTCAGTAGTTCTTGGTCAGTAAAGCTGTTTCTTTATAAATAAGAAAGTTGCAAGAATTTTGATAAGTTAATATTTTCTCAAGAAAATATATAATGAAGTTAATATTAATAAGGACCTTTTGCTCTATAAATATCAATCATATCGTGGATCGCGTTGGGACAAGTATTTTTCATTTTATTTTTATTGCGCAAAGGGATTGTCTCATTAACCACTTAAGTGACGGTTGCGACTGATAATATAATCAACTTTAACCATTAGCCTATATTCACCGTCTGCTCTCATCAGGCCGATAAATGCACCTATGACATTAATTCGTGGTCTCATAGTCTTTCTAACGATCATTTGGCAATTAAATGCATCGTAACGCGAAGTGGCCCTCGAAAGTTTCGAGATACCGTGCTGATATCGATTCTAGATAATGGATATTAAAGATTGTTTTATGATCAGCTTAGTGTGAGAACGGTGTAAACGTACCACACATAGATTAAACCGTTAAAGTGGTACATGCGAAAACGATAACTCTGTACTCCAAAATATGGGGCGTTGTTTTTGTTATTCCTGTACGCCGAACTAGCTAGATACGATTTCATATTTTCGCTGAAACATGTCGAAAAACAGTAATTTTATCTTTATCCGATTACATCGTTTAAGTATCTTTTGTGAACGCTACGCACGAATGTTCCGATCACGTCTATATTTCGCGATCATAAATTACATCAACTCGCTAACAGCACGCTTTGAAATTAGCGTTGTAACGTGGTCGAGCGTTGCACCGGGGAATAACAATGTCCCCGGCTCACGTGCGCATGTGTATTTATACCAGGCATTGTGTGCATCTAATTTCGGAACAATGTTGACGTCATTTCCGTTTTCATTTAATCCGCTGATGACTATATGAAATGTTTGGACATTGCAGATCATATATATTAATCAGTATGCATTTATGATCATAGCTCCTGCGACAGTAAACATCGTATCCGCGAGCAAGGACAGCGTGTTACAAAGTTTGTCGAGAGAGAGACAGAGAGGAAGAGTGAGAGAGAGAGAGAGAGAGAGAATGTGAGAGAGAAAGAGAGAGAAAGGAATTGATTAAAATAATATTTTCGTAAGAATTTTCTGTGTAGGATGCACTTCTTACCTTTTTTGTAGAATTTTACTCTTGCATATTCTAGTTTAATGCATTTTTAATTTTTATAATTTTATAAATGTTACTTTTAACTCTCCGTAGTCTAACATTTTTTTCGCTGCTTTCCTGGTCCAACCGGGTCACTGGAGGCGCCTGATAGTGTTTTTGAAAGGGTTTTTGTGCTCTAAAAAGTCTGAAAGAATTCTAGTGTCCTCTTCCAACATTCCAAAATACTATTTCACATTGTTTGATCCGAAATGGTTTTCACTTTTTTTTCGTACATGCCCGAATTCAAGGCAGAATAATTCAAAATTAAAAATTCACTTAGATCTTTAAAACCCCAGTTGGATCACGGGGGGATAATATATATGAGAAAGTGATTATTATGTTTCTACTTCAGAAAAATAGAATCTTAAATCAACTGAAGAGGATAAGAAAGGAATAAGAATGGTAATAAGAGCGAGCACTAGGTTTTCGTGCAAGTTAAACTCTGCATTATCACAGATCTTTTCGTTATAACGTAGCGACACGCAAATATATGTGTACTGCTAAAGAAAATGGTTCGGCGCTTGATTTGCGCGCACCGCCGTCGCTCGTAATCGCGCGTCGCAGACAGTTCAAGATCTGATTCGCGAAGTGCCGGTGAAATTAGCGCTTGTGGTCAAACGTTTCGCGGCGGAAGTAACAATGTGCGCCCGCGCCCGATGCGCCGACAATCGTGCTCGCGACCGTGGTATCGGTGTATGCACGTGGCATTGTGTTGGCCGTTAAGCATTTGATACGGCCACCTTCCTGTCGCGCGTCCCGTCGGTGCTATTGTCGCCGGTGCGTTCACGTTGTAACCGAGCCGCGTCGTTTCTCCGTGTGCGATACGATCCGATACGCCCGTCGCCCGTGTACCACCGACGACGAATGTGTGACGCACGTACGAAGAGAGCCGCACTTAAAACGGCGCGCATACTGAAGTGGCCGCGCGAAAACGAAGCGACAAGCCCGGCGAAAGCGGACGTGCGTGTGAGTCGAGATATGATAAAATGTAAAAAACGAGATAAGGAAAAATACAGGGAATGTGGAGTAAAACTGAATCTCGAGAGAGTGCGTTCGTGAATGGCAGAGTATGAATATATTTCATGGCTGGAACTCGCAAAAAAATACTCAGATATTCTCTTTGAGATGTTATATTTAAATTGTTCAGTAATTGAGGAATGAATGTTAAAATAAGACTGTAATATATAAAAGATATTATAATAAATTCAATACGTTATTAGACGAAGCAAAATATTAATTAGCACACTAATTAAAATATTAATTAAACGTCGTATAAATGAATAATATAATTAATTATAATATGATGAATTATTTCTCGTTTTATACACTTCAATAAAAATAGTTATAAAATTGTTCTTTCTGTTTCCCGTCTTATCTCTATGAAGCACATTTTTTTTTATTTAGTACAAATAATTTTAGAATCGTGAACTTTTTATGCACTATGAAGAAAAAAATTTTTATTTGCAACGCACAAATAAGAAAGTTTTTATCAGAAAACTTTGTTTTGCGACTATCGTCTATATCTGCAAATATTCGACATTAATACATAAAAAAAAGAATAGTATAAAACTTGATCTACATTAAACAAAGTTAACAATAAAATTTAAACATATCGTGTATACGTATAATAATATATATATCTATTGTTATTATCTATTACTACTTTACTTCATATTCAACTTCATATTTCCGCATTTTTTTAAAATGAAGCACTAATAAAGTTTTTTGTATTTTCATATTCTTCTTTCACATGGTCATTCTCCCATTTATTACACTTGATAAAAAGAAAATAGAAAAAGAAAAACCGAAAAACGTACACGCGCATGCAATTGGTTGTTTGTAATTGTTTTGCTCATGTGTTTGCACACGGCTTTATGCACATAATATAAGAGCGATAAGCGCCAGTGTGTGGGATCCGACGACGACCGTCCACGGACGCTTACGCAGTGCACCTTCGACTGTCCCGGGCGTAACGCGAACGAATTGGCAAAATCTCGTTAGTCGCAAAGTCTCGACGGGAGGGATCTAGTATATATCCACGATATAAACAGCGTTCGTCATTCGACTTACGCACGTTTCGACCGTGAACCATCGCAGAGTTCCGTCCGACAGATAATCGATTCCGATAATTGTGCGACGCGCTAGCTCAAGCATGACCATACAACGATACCGATTGTTTGCAGAAGCGCAAGTTTCAGTTGGTAATGATCAGCATACGGCGCGTGTGGATACGGCGACGATGACCATTTGGATGGAGTGTGCGCGGTGGGAGAATGCATAGGGAATGCGCATAGAACGCATCCGCATAACCGGATATGAACGTATTAATTATTGAAGACGGGACAGAACGACCGACCGCGCGGTAGATATAAAAACACCGCGGAACAAACAGCAGTAGAACTCGCGGATTATTTTGGGGGCTGCAATTACATTTTTTATACGGCAATCCGATGTTGCTCCTGCCCGGTGCAACAGCGCGCCGCCACAAAGCGCATCTACTATTCGGATCGAATTAATATTGCCTGTTTTACTTTGAATATAACGCATGTCAAAGTAAAAACAAAAACCCCTTTGTTGTCAAAGAACTAGTGAAATAAAATATCGCTCGCTGCGAAATATCGTATTTTCAGATAACGACGATTATTATTTCGAAATCGTGAACGTGTTATTACATTTTGCTTCAATAGACTCTTCCAGCTTTTTATCACAGCGCATTTTTGAATATGCATTTGTAACCCTTGAAACTCGTTAAAATTGTGCTATTTTCGCAGCAATATTGCAATGCAATTTAAGCATTTAATTGTGCAACGTGATGAAAAACGGATCTCTTTTAAAAACCTAAATCGTTTTAATACAGCATGGTTATGTCGCATTTATCAGTGAACACGATGATAAATCACAACATACACGCGTAACTTGTAATCTCTCAAGATTTTGCAGTAACAATTAACTTTTTGACAATTTTCGAAGCGATTTACGGATAAGAGAAATACATAGGCAATGCAAATAAACAATATTAACAAATGCGAAGCGGCATTAAATAGGCGGATTTATAAACGGTAGCGTTTGGCGCATCGCCAAGCTACTTAAAATTTGAACAATACGTAACGCCTCGAAAATCAATACAGACGATTCATAACTTTGCACGAAACGTGCATCTTAATTCTAGCTCCTGTAACTCTCGGCAACAAGATTAAAATGAGCTTAAATTTATAAAGACGTTAATATGAAATTTCATCGTAACGATGTAAACACTTTACTGATCTCCTAGCCAGGTTTCCAACACACTTATACACTTATATTATTATATTATTATTCGTTTCTTCTTTGTGACGGACATTGGCTTTCGTCAGTCTAAACTGCATATATCGTATTAAAAATTCATGTTAAATATTTAATTGTACTTTTAATAATTCGTGTTATAAAAAGCATGATAATGTAATATTACTTTATACTTTTTGCATTTCCATGAAGAATGTTAAAAACTCAATTATACGATTTAAAAATCTCAATATAATCATTTGTAAGCTATTTTATTTATGACAATATCACAGAACATATACTTCGTGTCAACACACACATGCTAATATTTAAACAATTTATGTAATTTAAAGTAGTATCAAATATTATTCTTAATAAACACGATATCTTTATGTAAATATGTAAATAATAGTCAGTTTGTTCAGCAGGGTAAACTAGCTTCGAAATTGACCGACTAAAACGACCTGTTTTCGTCTATTGTTACGTAGCACACGTATTAGGTTTCCGGGAAGCACAACGGCATGATAATGCATATCGCTGATAACTATTTCTATTACTTCAATATGAAAGTCAGTGCACGACGATACGGTCACTAATTAAAAATTCAAGTCAAACACCACGTATCTAAAGTTTATTAAACACGGCCATTCTTTGGCGCCACATAGAAATTCAATTTCGTCCCAGCAAAGCTTGGCGTAGGATTACGAGATCGCGAGGCTTCCACTGTTCAGTGCAATCGAGTTCCAACTACGTAAACGGCACACAAGCACATTTTTATCTAGCCGCGACCGCAGCGTGCAATCAGAGAAGCGCCCGTTGACTCGTGACGCTTCCGGTTCAGGCTTCCGGTCCACGGAACCGCACCGTTTCCGTTCGACTGCCCAGCCCACCGATCCCGGCTGCCGACCGCCGCGGTATATCGAGGGCTCCATGTTCGAGGAGCGGTATCGAGATCAGTGCTAACGCTTCGTCACGAGAATGCAAGGACGGAATACTTGCGCGCTCCCGGATAATTAGTTCCAAGTGGTATTCGCCGTGGTTGCGGAGAATCGAATTGCCGTGCATGTGATCCGCGAGTAATGTCGGTTATTTAATCTATCGTCCGAGTTGACATATAGAATTAACGACCAGTTTATTGTCTTGAAAGATGCCCTAATCAGTGTTCGATACAATAACTTCATGTGTGAGAAGAAAATTGCAATTCGTCGACTTATTTCAACGAGCGTTTGAGTTCCGAGGAATCAAAAAGAATGGTGTCAACGATGTGAAGCTGACGTTAATATAATAATTAATTTTTCGTTATCGCAGCACAAACCCATTAAATCCACACGTTCTCTTTTCATCTTTTTTTTAAATTTATGATGTATATTTATGAAAATCTAAAGTCGTTTATAATTTATATTCAACGCTCGGAAAGCTATATCTTTTCCAAGCTTTATAGCAAGATACTCCGCATAATCCTTAACGAGAATGTGAAATTCATGTTGCGAGATGATAACAAATGAGGCGCGCACCGCTTCAACGTTCGCAGCAGGACAAAGAATTTATTGTGAGGACGAGTCCGAAATTAAGGATCGCGATGATCCAGTGCAACGTTTCCTAATCTCGTCGGAGGTTCAGCCGGATAATTGCGGTCGATCATCGTCGAGTGAGAGAAGTGGTAATCGGCGGGCCAGGTGGATGCGGCTGTATCTGTGGCCGTGATACGCGAAAATGGCGGTTGCGCCCGGTAAGAATAAATTGAAAATGGGCAGTGCGGGCCGATACTACGGTGCTTATCTCATCTACGACGTGGCAAACTCATGCCTCGCCGCCTTGCACGCCAAGATGCCTCCTCCGGTCGTCGTCACGCGAACCAACCCTCCGTCTCCTGTGCACGTCCAGAACCCCCGTAAGTTTTCTTCGTCTTTTCTATATTTCTCCGTTTGTGTGACTGGCGCGTCGGTAACGCGATGGCGATTGCAGATGTTCGATTCCCTCGATTTTCTTCGCGTTTCAGTAATTAAATTTTTGTTCCGAGACGAACCTCTTTAGAGCTGGATTTGGTAAAGTGTAATTGCACTGGGAATATTTCACGAATTATTTCGTAGATGTCCATTGTTATGATGACGGGCGTTTCCGTAAAACGGAAAAATTCATTTTCATTATCGAATATAATGGCCAGAAAAAGGCCGTAAGGTCACGTAGGTACTGTTCTATAAATAAGTACAGACATTCTATAAATAAATTGATTTTGAAGTAAATCATATGTAGATTAGACGAGTGTTATAAGAATTTATTCCGATGTCAGTTATGATATATTGGGTGCTGGATACAAAAATAACTAAATCGTTGTTCTTCGTTAGTAAGAGATATGAGAGCTCGTTCAGATAACGGCAGGATCTTTTCGATTGCATGTTTCGAACCGATTAGGACCAACACATTTAAAAAGAAAAAGTGGAAGAGGATATTAGACGAGCAAACTGTGTAAAAATAAAAAGTTTTCGTATAAGTAACGGTCTTGTTAACATTATCAAGATGATTTACCAGGCAAGAATTGCCTATCGGTTTGTGTTAACAACTACAATATCGCACATGCATTTGCACTCTCGGACTACACGGCGACTATTCTGGCCGAGATGTATATGAAACTATGTTTCGGCCAAACATATTTATTACATTGCGTCGCACATAAGCAGAGACACATAATTATATTACGCGGACTGAGTAACATTCAGAATTACAATATTCTTAATTACATTAACGTAATGTAATACGAGAATGCCTGTGTTCATAACACGATGCCATCGCGCATTTTCGTAGCCAGTCCGGCACGAGATTGTAGTTGCATTTTTAACCCTCCGGCGTAGATAAAATCTAAATACGGCGTTTCTCTCGAAAAATTCGAATCAATTTCACGTAGTAGGCGAGGCGCTGTACGGTATACTAAACAGTTCCACGCCCGTTTCCGCACAAACGACTTTTAAGGCAATATCGATAACATTAAATATTCACTACCCAAATACGTCCAAAGCTGATGTCTTATTCAGAGAAATAGCGGCATAACAGCGTGCATGCGAGTACGGTGTACATTATTCTCATAACCGTATGCTGCGGCAATGCGTAGTAAACTGTTTTCAATGGCGAATATCGCTATACGTATAATATCGCGATATAAACTAATACTGATGGTAACTCGAGGAAGACTCTTATAACAGCTGCCGATCCCGTGTCACGGGTGATGGCAGCATGTTTAAGAAAGAATATTCTTTAATACTGCGCAGAAAAGTTTTTAGACTGCTAAATTGCATTTTCCTTTTATATACTGTTTTTAAACGTTACATTGTCATTCACGGTATCTTTGATAAGATGATACTGTGTAAGAGGAATATGATATTTAATGAGTTGAGGAATAGAAACGCAAATACACACGACTTTAATAATGCAATAAGCGATTCAATACGTCATCGATTTAAGGGACAACATAATGGACAAAAATTATATTTGTTTAAATTAGTGACTTAATAATTCATCTGTCGCATATATCTACCATCAATATCTGTACGGCTAACGTATAAACGTGTTCATTGTTTGAACATTGATATCTCGCTCTAACAATTTTTTTTTCCTCTTGACATCCACCCTTGTCAACGACGATGCCGGGTAGCGACCGATAATACGCGACAAACTCAATAATACATCAACATCCGATATGTCGAGCTGCGCTTTCTCCCTCCACCGTTTCTCCCGACACCTGCTTTCGCGTCCCTTGTCATATTTTATTTCCTTCCTTTCTCTTCATACTTCCAACAGTCGGCCAGGTAAGGAAGTAAGAAGGCATAGATGCCGACGTAAGAAAGGGTGGAAACACCCTATGAGACGGGATAGCGTGTCTGTTTTGATTTATAAGAATTCGCCACGAACCCCTAACCCACCTTTCTAAGTCTGGCCTCACCCCCGGGCTCTCATAGATCGAGCTAGATCAACCCCCACTCCCACGACCTATCTCGCGCGTGAATAATAGGCAGATACCGTACTACCCATCGCTCCACCAACCTTGCCACGATTTTCTCCTCTCATTCCCCGCCGCTCTCTATCTCTTTCTCGCTTTTTCCACGCTCTTTTTTCATTCGTTTCTATCGCGTCTCGATCGCGCGCCGATCGTTCTTCTCGCGAACGACGGACGAGCTTCATCTCGTCGCTGGTCAATGAAACGATCTATCAACGTTTGTGCCAGAACAAGAACTGTTACAAAACATTAGCGAGTCATGAAAGATTTTGCATCGCCCGTTTCGCGGGGGTATACACGGATCGGGGACACGTCATCAATCTTTTTACTTCGCGCGGCTCGGTCCGGTTCCAACGCGGCTGAAGATGAGTCGTGATATCCGAGAGACGAGTCGCACTAATTTGCAGATGTCGCGTTCTCACATTGATAAATAGGAAATATCATTTCGATTACTTCTATTTTTCAGTAGAGTTACGTAGATCTTTTGATGCCGCTTTTCAATTGGTGGCGAAGATTTTGTTGCATAAGAAGATGCATTTTCTATTTTAAAGAAAGATAAATAAATCCAGGACTTTTATAATAGATTTTTTATTCCGACACATTATTAATATTTTTTATCATCTTTTAGTTTATGAAAAGTACAAAGATAATGTGTGTTCTTATGTACATTTATTTATTATAATTCAAAATATCATGAGATTACAAGGATCTAATCTTTTATAACAAAATTAATTATGTTTTATAACTTTTTAAAGTATTTTATAAAGTTAGGATGATATAAAGACGCATTACGAGAAATCGATGTAATTACATGTAAACAAAATTTACAATTTGGTAGAATAACCGTCCATTTGTAGCGATCTGCAACAATAACGCACTACACATTGCGTACTGTGAAGAAGAGAGGAAACGGAATGTCTGCAAACTTACTCAATGCACGTTTGTCGGCCTACTTATTTCCTCAATGGGAGTTTTTCATAACGACACACCCTGTCATTGCGGTATGCCTGTCTGCTTTAATCTACTTATGATTGTTACATGTCTCTAGAAAGACCTACTGCCCCGGCTCACTCATCGATTATTGCCATAACAGTAAAAGTGATTTTATACTAGTTCATTAACTTTCGTAAAAAGCACAATTTAGACATAATCTCATAAAAGCAAAATTGAATAATCACATGATACAATAATTTACGAATATACATAATGTTTTTTACTAACGCATTAAGTATACAAAAGTAAAAATGAAATGCATCTAATACAATGTTAAAATAATATATGTCATATATTCGAGATTTTTCCACGTAATATCTCACACTATCTAAACGCTAATATAACTTTACCGTACGAATGTTCACTGTTTCGCGAAATCTCATGAAATATGCTGTGTGTACCAACGTTATTCAAGGCGAGCGCAAACGCATCGTAAGTGCTGCCGTACGCTTAATTATTCACAGGCGCACTCGTATAATTATCGTACAATTTCGCCACAATATCGCACGTACGTATCGTTATTCGTGCTACTGCCATCGGCCAGTGTCATACCTCCGAACGTGCAATTTTTTTACATTGTTCTCACGAACGCGAGGTGTACATCGATCGATTTCGCGTACTTACAGCTTTAGAGCTTGCAGCCTGAAACAAAATGCATGTGACATGTACACGTTAGCTGAAAGGCAGGTACATTTTACGCGTCGATGTAAAAGCTGAATATTTTTGCACTATTAATTAAACGAAAAGCATCAATAATTTTTATATACGTTACGTTTTTAGTTTTCATATTTTGACCTTAATTTAAAGTGGCACTACAAACACGATGAATAAAATTAATCACTTAATTTAATTAATTTATTAACAAAATTCATCTAAAATTGTTTACATGCAGTTTACGTACACGTTCGTACAATAGTACACGTCGTTCAGTGTTTAATAACATATGCAGCCAATAAACATTTTAAATGTCAATTTTAAATGTATGTGAAATTATCGATTGCAGCAGGGATCAATGTTACGTGTCAGGCAGAATCTGTTGGTATTCAACCTGTTATTCGCGTACCTTTATCTTAATTAAAACAGAAAAGTGAGTCGTGCAGGTCGCTCGTAAAGCATCTCGCTTGATTACAGAAACAATACCTTGTTAACCTCCCACTAGCGATCTGCCAATCACGTCCGCAGGTAAGAGCCGCTGCCGTGCTGTTTAGACGGTCGGAGACTTTCACGGTATTTGTGTAATCGTCGTAATCCCTCTGGATATCAGCTTGTCATAAATGCAATAAAGATATCGTCATTGTCATCTTTCGCTCACGACCTGATTACACCGTTCGATTCATAATAACGAGAAAATTCTTTTGTATAAAAGTTCTTGTCATAAATATTGTTTATCAAATTGTGATCGAGAGATTAAGAATTTCTTTTTTTTTAAATTTTTTTTTAAATTATATCTAAATTTTAATCAATATTCATATTATAAACGCAAAAGTTATGAAAATATACTTTTTACGTTTCCATCTGTATTTCATGCACATTTAAAATGTATATCCATTTTACATTCTAAAAGAACATAAAACTTCTGAAAATTTATTGTGACCAAATAATAACGGCAAGGGTTTGCGATTTTAGTTGCTATGTATCGCTCTGTACGTTTTAAAATAACAATCCAATTTCCGTGCAGGAACATTTTATACACATACTCGCAGATATTTGTGAGGTCAAGCCCGAATTACTCCCCCGGGGAAGCCCCCTAGGTTACCTCTTCAAAATTGCTTTGCATAACGTATTTGTGTAAGATACAAGAGATTCTCCAAAAAAAATTATTCCCCCGTTAAGATAAAAAGAGCGGCACATAATATTTCTTCGTTATTACTTCCCAGCGCCGCGCCAGGATAGAAAAATTCGAAATTCACGGGGAACACGCAGATTGTCCTTTTATACGTCGTCCACACATAACAGGCATTCCCTGGAAAAACGCATCGTACATTGAGGTGATAAAATAATGGCATCGTAAAAATAAAAGCATATGGCTCGTATCATACTGAAATTGACAATATGCATACATATCGGCACGATCTTGAATGTGACGATGCAAACACTACAATTGCGAAGCTATCGTGTAACGATTTTCATACGAATTCATCGAGATATTATCACGATACGGGTAATAATTCAACGTGTAATTCACATTTTAGAATAATGATATTTATGTGAGTTATAGAAGTTATATCCTATAGAGGATGCCGAAATATATAGCACGTTATAATTTTTCGCATAGTTACAAAATGATATATTACACACAAATACACGTATATTTCATAATATGTAGACATAACTACAGAAATAAATTCAGGACACAAGATAATTCAAAAATAATTCATGTACACGGTAAGTCAATTCGGCTCAGTTATCGAGATATAGATAATTTTATTAATATTGTCACAGGCGAAAAATATCATTTATTAATGTCTTTTACTTATATTAGTGACTTATATTAGTGTATTTTATTAGTTTATAATTTTATTAGGTAAATATTAGTCTCCTAATTATGTTACTTATTACAAACAGAAGATGGGTATTTTGAATTAATAATGTAATTAGGAAAATAATATTCACCTAATAAAATTTTAAGGTAATACCATTTCCACTAATAAAAGTTACATAATCCTATTTTTTCTTCTGCTACAATATTAGGATAAAATTATAACTCTAAATTGAGCTGAATTGATATAATGTAACTTGAAATTTTTATATTCTTTTGTCCTAAATTCATTTTTAAAGTGTTACGAAATTTATGCTCATATTTTATGAAATACCATCTGTGTGTGTATAAATTTCCAAGGAGGATTGTTGTTATTATATTATTACAATTAATTATTTTACAATATTGCAACAGATTGTTATTAAATTTAAACGTTATTATCACAATTAATGGATTTATATCATTAGCACATATAAGGCAGTTAGATTTAAACAATTCATATGATCAACTTTGCGAAAGCGATGATGATACTTACATATATATCGCTTTTATTTACCGAACATTCTTTTACCGAGCATACGAAAACAAAATTTACGAAAAGTTATTCGTCCGCAATAGTAACGAGAACGTGGAAGTCGTTTTTCAATGGCAGAGTTTCACTTGATATAATGGCAGATCGTTGCCGGGCCAGAGCCACCGTTCAGCGGTTTTATGAGATGTGAAATTAAGCCCCTCTAACTGCCGTCGGTCATTTTTTACATCCAAAATAGACCCGCGGCGTCCTTCTAAAGTTAGTACGTATCGATGCGGAAAATCAATATCGTTCTGAGAACCCGCGACTAGCGTAAACAGCAAAATGTTTTGGTATGCTAAATAGAAACTTTCATTCGTGCATTGATTGATGTCAGTAAAATAGACACTGTAATTATTGAAACTATTCCGTTAATAAACTCTGTACTTTAATACGGAGTTATGAATTACATCCTATTTGACATCAAATCATAAGAATCGTTTTACTTAACTTCATAAAATATTATCATATTAATTACTACAAAATATAATAATTAATATAATCTTTAATTTTATTTTTAACTAATTATTTTTACTTAAAATGCGCCACATTACTTGACAGAAGCATTTATTCTCTCATATTTAAACCTACTTCTTGAAGATAAAAACTCTATAAAAACTCGATTTGTATACGTCACATCTTTCTTCCACGCGAGTAATATAAATTAATAAAAATAGTCTCTCAGTTTCTATTCCATCATAATTTTCCGTAATTATTAAAAAAAAGTTCTTAAGTAGTCATTATATCATTTGTATGAATTTGTCATAGCAATCATGTTTTCTGAGATGAAACACAAATCTTATGTGATATTAAAAAAAAGCAGTTCTCGTAATAAAGTTCATCTTGTACAAAGCTTTAAGAGCAATTTTTTTTTATACAACATTCTCCGGTAAATCGAATTTTTATGAATCCTTTGTTTATTACAATAACTATGCTACTTTCTCTAGCAAAGAAATTCTATAAATGCTATAAATATTATTATTGCTCGTATTATGAGCATAGTAAATTATTCCATAAAACGTTCATATTCTTAGAATGTGCATGTCAAAGCATCAAGAAACGCTGATAGGTCGGTTCATAACATATTCTACCTTTGATATGTTAAATATTCTGTCACTCCTTTCCTGAAAACCGACGATATTTCTCTCGCGTTTCCGTTTTCGATTCTCTTTATTCCGTTAAATTCACTTCACCCATCGTTTCATTCTTTCACCATTCTCCTTCGCGCACTCATTCATCCCTACTTATGTTCCCTCTTTTATCCCTTGGTGAACTTAGCGGAGTCTCCTACAGCTCGCTGCATCCAGCAGATTCGTTACCCTGCCTTAGCTGTTCTTGCCGTCTCCCAACGTCTTCGCTTAATTACCAGCCGTTTAGGTCTTAATTGTTAATTTAGCGCGTTACGTTATTCTTCGCGATGCTCGTTAAAGGTGAAAATGCGGGTCGGTTACGTCGCAAGGAGGGGAAATGAGATTTCTCTTGAGAACCACGAAACGGAAACGAGAAAAACAGCAACGGACTAACAAAAAAATGGGAGTGGGAAGGCTGGCGCTTTAGCGCGACCATGTCGTTAATGGAGCATTGTAAAATGTATAGGGCGGAAATATAACTACGGGTGTCGCGATAAGAATAGCAAGAAGATAGCAGGTTTACTACTGGATCTTTTAACAAGTGCCGCGATCCACGCGGCTTTGACAAACTGTCACGATTATTACGTTCTCGCGCGCAGAAAAGTACCTATAATATCTACACTTATTCTTTTTTCTCTATGTAATGTAAATGTAGCCTTCAACTTGAGCTTTAATATATTTATGAACTCGATATCGTTAAAACATTGCGCGTAATACATTCTTAAAATATATAGCTATTTGGAATAGAACTTGAAACATTTATGCATGTAATAAATATATCAATTTCTCAAACATATCCACATTGTTTAACCAATTTTACAAACGATCACATTGATAATTCCAAGAATTTTGTGCATTTATAAAAAGATGAAAATTCTATTTGTCAAGCTGCCGATGAATTCTTCACGTCGATGCATCAAATAATTCGATCACGATTTTAAAACTGAATCCACGTTTCTCTAGCGGAAACTGCACGTCAATGGTCAAGGTCCTCTCGTTAGACCAGAAACGTTATTTTCTCTATGTATTTCAGGGTCGAGCAGGAACGGTAGTTTCTCACCCTTTCCTCTATTCTCTCTTGCCTCCGTCTCTCTTTCTCATTCCTGCATCGCTTTCTCCCCCCTCTCCTTCTCTCTCTCTCTTTCCCACTGAAATTCTCTCGCTCTCTTTTTCCTTTACAAGTCCGAAGGTAAATATTTCGGTCACGTAGTACCCATCGTTCTCTCTCAAATGCCGGAGCTTGCAAGCTACGCGCTCAGTGCACCGCTCTGAGTGATATTTTGCTATTTAATCCTCTCTCTCGAGAAAGAGAGAGAGAGAGATGTTCAGCGCGGGTTCGCGCTCGTTCTCTCTTCGCACGTTTCCCATAGCTGCTCGGCGCCGTTTCTCTAATTTTCAAGGGAAGACGTTTCGATTCACCCCGTCACCGATGGCCCTAGCACCTTCTGCAACATCAAGCAATTCACCAACTTCGGAAAGCCATTCTCGGCAGTGCAGGTAACGGCATAACCATCCACCTTCAACCATCTACTCTAAATCTAAACGAGGATAGCAGCGGCTTGGTTCACGGGTTACACGAGTGACCCGTCGACGATTTTTCTTGAGCAAATCCCAGTCTTTCCTACCACTCGTAGCATTCAAGCAAGTTTGCTTCCCTTCTTCTTACTTCATTGTTATCTATCGCCATTGTCATTCGTCGCGTGAACAATTCGCTCGATAGCGTAATAGATTAACTCATCTTTGTCGATGATATCCCCCAGAAAAGAAACGGTTTCTTAACGCTTGTTGATGCAATGCAATTAATGTCAATTGGTTTCGCCCAAATTTTTATTTCTTTCCACTTTTATGTCGAAGAGGCCAAGATTGAGGAGTGGCTCCTCTGGATAATAACCGCAACATCCGAAGTGAAATTAAGTCTGCGACACGAATTCTAAACTTGAAATCGGGAACTGAGCTTTATTGTAGAAGTTGGTTGGAAACGCGCTAAATCACAGTACGTACACACACGCTCGTGTACATGTGCTCGTATTGATCTTTATGCGTTACATGAATAAAGTTCATAATATGAAAGTGCAGTTGTAGCATATCTTCGTCTACTTCTATAGATATAAATGTTCTAGATTTAAAAAAATCATTGCTCTATAGATAATTTACATCAGAACTTAATTTTGATTTTTCTTTGTTGTCAAATACTTATCTTATATTAATTATACCTTTTTTTAATTATTTTATTGAGATTATGTATTTCCAGATTTTTATCATTTGAATCTATGTAATTTCATAACAATATAGATAAAACAAACGTTTGTTCCGAACTGCTATGATGTTACATTTCAATAATACCGTGATTAAGTTCTAGCAACGCATTGATCTTCTGATTCTTTGAAATTTTTGCAGCCATAGCATTCTGTGTCAATTAAAAGACATATTTTTTTTTATTATAAAATCAACGAGGTGGCAGACATTCTCGTGAGCCATCATTCTTTTAACCTTTAAAGGTCGAGCCGTAGAAGCATGGAAGAAGAGAGAAAGAGGGAGAAAGAGAGCGAGAAAGAGAGAGAAAGAGAGAGAGTAATTACGTGCGGGGTCGACTATGAGCACCTTAAATTGCTCGGATGCACATCGTGATGAGCGACGGCCAGGCGCGGGAAACTTTATTAGCAGCGGGTCCTATTTATAAACTAATAGTGATTTATAAACAGCGGCCAAACAATGGCGCGGTGTGACCATGAATCACCGCAGCCCGGTGAAAATCGCGGCGCGCTACCGCGGGCGAACACGTTAAGTCTTCGCGAAAATTAAAGAGCTTTCGCGAAAATTACGAGGGACATAGAAAACCGCGGCGCAGTAACGTCAAGACTTTTGCATACCATTTGCAACAAATTACGAAAGGAATGTTGAAGTTTGGACAGTTCCAATTTACTCCGTGCCGCCTGACACGGCCGTGTGCTTTGGATCTTTTCCGCCAGTACTAAATGTATTGGACGAAACGTATCGTAATTTGGCAAGCACAGTTAGACAGGCGTTGGTTGCGCACGAATAGTCTAGTTATTCGCGTAAAGGCAAACATTGCAACAGATGCAATTTAGAGTCTGTAGTTGTAAACACAAAAATAATCTCTGAACATTCTTCATGATGAAAAAATATATACATAAATGTACAAGATACATTTTTTTTCCATGTTTGTAGCATCGATGCATGTAAATAATTTCACATTAATGTCTATTTCTATCTTATAGATAGTAACTTTAATCTCAGTTTCATTTACTCTTCATCTTTTCCTAGTTCTAAGAATTAGAAAAGGTTAAAAAGTGAGTTAAATCGAAATTAAAGTTAATCTATACATTGGTAGAAGTGAATACATAAGTTTCAATTTCTATCGTGAAGCAAAGAATCTAAATTTAAATCGAAAAGTGTGTAATGTAAAAAGTATAGTAAAAAGTTTAAAACTTTTTGAGGAAAGGCTTCGCTATATAATAAAACGTAGAAAAACAGTATGTTCTTTTGTGCATCTTGCATAATATACATATATTTGCATGCTATAGTCTTTCTTCAACGATTCTCTTTTGCACGCGTAGCATACTTTTCAAGACTTTGTCTTTTCATAAGATTCCTGCCCTATAATTTTACCTCTGAATCATAACTTACGTAAAATATTAGCGGGTTGCACGATGCGACGGAAGTTGTTAAGAACTTCGCTTCGCTTGAAGTTAGAAAAAAAATTTGGTTTTATTTATACATACTTGGAGATTAATACACAAAAGAAGCCAGTTTTTTTTCTCTTATTACGTATTAAACCATAGATATTTCGATATTTTACGCTACGGAAAAATCGACTTCAAACTGATGAAAGAATCCGTACATAAAGTTTGTCAATCTTAATCAAGATCACCCAGTATGTTCGAATTGCGAGCAATCCAGTTACGGCCAATCTTCACTAGTAAACGGTCAAATTCGAGAAAAAGGAGAAAGCGAAGAGACGAAGACCCGTGCATCACGTTCGTTTCCCATCCCCTCAGCTCACCACTTTACCCTTTTTATTCCACGAGATAGATAAACGGCGTTTCGTGTCCCTTGGAATAACCGACTGCGATACTGCGGCATGAAATTGGACGACGCTGTCACAAGAATCGCATTAGTCGTCGGGCGTAGCGTGCTGGAAAGTGCGCACACAAGCTAATTACAGGACAACACGAATGCCTCTAATTACTTTTATTCCAATTCCAACGAAATTTGTTGGAGCGGGATTCCCCGCGGACGTGTATATCTATAATGCATCCGACGATGTAGGCGCGTACAGTGTAAATATACGTATACGCGTGTGCACGCGCGTACCTAGCAGTGCATGCCTATCGACCACGATAGTCTCGCTATTAAAATTCGCGATCGAGGATAATCCGTAAATTGACCGAAATCTCGAGGACAAAGCAGCGACAGCAGCGTCCGCTAGTAGTTTCATAGGGTCGTGGGCATGCATAGTCGTAGCATGATAAAACACGGTCACTGAACAGAGCTGATTTCTATCGATCGAATCGGTACACCAGTCTGCTGAATTGCAATTGCAGTAGAGTAGATCACAGAGATAGGAAGGAGCGGAATGAAGAACACAGTAAACAAGACGACACAAGCAGAGGATATGGCGCTGATAAATCTTTAGTTATCCTGAGCGCCGACATAATATGCTCATATTTTTTAATAAGAAAAACGAAGGCATGAATTTTAGTTAAGAGAAAAGGGAATATAGGTCGCTCACGCTATCGTCGATTATCATAGATTTATCAGGAAAGCGTACAAAGAGAAAATGATGAATTGTAAGCAAAAAAAGTTTTTAATGTATAATAAATTAATTTTGTTTTCGGAGATTAAAATCATTACTGATGGAAAAAAAAGCAATAACATTAAAGAAGAAGTTACTCGGACGGTTATCTGAAAGTAGAAGTCATTCACCTTTCGTGAGGGACATGGCAGACGTCTTAAACGAAACTGAGATACTGATAGGATACTGAGAAAGCTGGTGCTCACGCGGAATTGCTTTACTCTTCAGGGACGACAATCCCGTTCGTCTCTCTGGCATGCAATCGAATCATTCCTTCAGATCGGCACCGGCCATCTACTGTCTCCACTATTAAGTAGTTTGTTCAACGATTTGGATCTATATATTTGCGCGAGCGAGGTGCAGATGGGATTAGTTTTCAAACCAAATATACTTTGATTCCTCGCAAATCATCGATGCACAAGTAAGAACAGTGCGCACCTTTCGATTATAATCGTGATTTGGCAATAATAATTATATTAATTTCTGATTCTAATATTCACGTAAATTTCATAATTCTTGGCTTTAGATTTAACGTAAATTTAAATATTTTATTTCCAGTGTTCCAAAGAAATTTACTCTTTTCTTTCAACCGCTCTGTCTGTTTGCAGTTGTAAATGTTTTACATTTTATAGTTAATTGGCACTTGCCGCGACAGAAAGATAAAAGAAGCGCGGTTCAAAGAAAAATTAAATTAACACGTGTCGCTTTAACTTGCCACCAACTCCGTTTCTTTCACGCCCCGTTACGTGACAATCATCTCATTTCGTTTAATGAAATTATATCAACATTGTCATTAATTATGGCTAACTTCCGCAAACAAGTTTAACGTAATTCGATGGCGCGGTATTAGCGTGTGACGTATGAAAGGAAAATCGAACGAAAATATACGGTAGTTCGGCGAGGCGAGCAGTGAAAGATCGGCTTTCGTAGGTCTAGCGTTTTTGTAAGTCTACGGTCGTCTACTTTACGTTGGTCAAAGGAAGTGCACGGTGAGGTTGCTTTTTAGCCCTTCCAGTTTTTCATCATAGGTTCAAAGAAGATATTATGTAAGTAGAAAAAGAGCGAGGGAGAAAGAGCGATAGTCCATTTCTCTCTATCCCGTTCAACTGCCCCAGCATCTTTCGCGCCGCTCCTTTCTTCGGGTGGTATTTGAAAATACTCTTGCTCGCGGAAGCGGGGCTCGGTAAGTGCGGGCTGAAAACTTTGATAGGCGGCCGCCTAACCGCCTTAGCGGGCTGGTAATTCAAACAAAGCTAGCCCCGTAGTGAACCCGCCGGATCCATAAATCGGTAAAACGAGAGCAAAACGCGTAGATTGAAGAAAGTTGGAGGTAATAGATAGGGAGGAGTAGGCATCCTACGGAATACCAAATGAGTGAGGATAGACGCCACCCAGTCACATATTCTGTACCCAGTGTCTCAACTCTCGACCTTTAATATCCCTCCATCCTCATCCGCGATCCTTCCAGTCCCCGTTCAATTCCTTACCGTACTATACAGTATACGTACTTCTTCGCGAGCTAGCGAGTCGCTTTTCTTCAATGCTCTCGAGCTATCTAATTCTACGCGAGGAATAACTGAATTCGATTCGTCGAAGTGATCGAAACTTGCATCGAAAATGAAAAGAGTACGAACTTTATTTTATTTGTGCGTTATCTTAACTCTCTCTCTCTCTCTCTCTCTCTCTCTTTCTTTCTTTCTCTCTCTCTCTCTCTCTCTCTCTCTCTCTAGTGATAAGCAAACATGATTTATAACATTAATTTTTTATTTTTATAAGTATGAGAAAATCTGTACACACACACGGTAACGAACGAATTATTGCTTGAAATGTTAATACTATATTGTTGCACCGATGCGGTGTAATACGATTTCGACTCTTCAACTTTACGGCCGAGGAAATTTGGATGAGATTTCCGCCGAGTTCAGTGGGATAGAACCTTATCGAGCTCGCGAAGACAGTTTCTAGCGAACCTTAAGAACTCTGGAACTAATAGCTGCGAGGACTTAAGAGGAAAGCTAGACGAATGAACGAAGTCGTGAAAAGTTTCAGATGGTTGTCAAAGTTCGTCGCGAAGTCGAACGATGAACAGGAAATGCTATGTCTAATTGAGGGGCAGTAAGGAAACCATTGTGGTAGATAACCCTGACCTTATTCCATTTTCTTCCCTCAATGTTTCGTAGCATTTTGTCTTACAAGTCTAGCTGATAAGCATTAACACGATAATTGACGCAATAGCATGATTAGTATTACGCTAATTGATGCTCACATATCCTTCTAATAAGATAATATTACACTTTCCATTCAGTATACGTAATGTCAATGCGAGATTAGAAGCCAGCTATATGCTATCAAGATTAGTCTTACCATAATGATATACCGCTAACTGCTTTGATAATACTGAATCTACTCCTCTTATTACTATCCAGGCTTCACAGAATCATCTCACGTAACGTATCATGAAGGTAAATTTGATGGAATTTGATTTATAGAATGTTAATAGTAAATTTAATTCTAATTAATATCATAAATCATGATTATCACGACACAATTTGCGTATTGTGAAACATATTCTTATACATAAAAAAAGAGAGATAACAGTTTTTCCAATGATCTATAATAAAGTTCCATTTTATTTATTTTATAGTAAAATAAATAGCAGGAAAACGTAGTAAAAATTTATATATTTACTTATTTTCTTATTGCAATTTGAGATATTACTATTATAAATATTATAACAATAGCTTTTTACAGTATTTTTCAAAATTATTTGCACACTAAAAATATTTTACGCATATGAAACATATTTAATTATTACAAATTATTACAAATTTAATTACAGAAAAAAATATTAATAACGATGTTGAAAAAAATGTATCAGATGTTTGTGTGCGTGTGTGTGTGTGTGTGTGTGTGTGTGTGTGTGTGTGTGTGTGTGTGTGTGTGTGTGTGTGTGTGTGTGTGTGTGTGTGTGTGTGTGTGTGTGTGTGTGTGTGTGTGTGTGTGTGTGTGTGTGTGTGTGTGTGTGTGTGTGTGTGTGTGTGTGTGTGTGTGTGTGTGTGTGTGTGTGTGTGTGTGTGTGTGTGTGTGTGTGTGTGTGTGTGTGTGTGTGTGTGTGTGTGTGTGTGTGTGTGTGTGTGTGTGTGTGTGTGTGTGTGTGTGTGTGTGTGTGTGTGTGTGTGTGTGTGTGTGTGTGTGTGTGTGTGTGTGTGTGTGTGTGTGTGTGTGTGTGTGTGTGTGTGTGTGTGTGTGTGTGTGTGTGTGTGTGTGTGTGTGTGTGTGTGTGTGTGTGTGTGTGTGTGTGTGTGTGTGTGTGTGTGTGTGTGTGTGTGTGTGTGTGTGTATCATTGATACCTTAAAAATTTTACTCTAATTTAATTTTTGATATAACTGTCCATATATAACGATGATACTGAAAATTTGAATTACCACTAGTGACATAAATGTAAAGAAATAGAAATTGATGCTATGTCGCTGCGAGAATGCGCATAACCTCAGCACCACGTAGACTGTAGACCATCAGCCGACGCATCGGACACACCAGCTGCACTCACGTGCTCGTTTCATAAATTCTCGTTTGCGTAATTTGACTCACTGCATTTCGGAACTCTTTTATTACATCGTCAGTTCAAGAGCACTTCGTACAGATGCGCACCTGATTTTTTTACGAGACTACCTATCACATGTATCGTATTTTTTAATTACAATTAAAAATACGACTCATTATAAAGAAAAGGAACGAATAAATTATGTTGTAATCTTCTTCTCTATTTAATTCTCATTTATCATGATCTTTCGAGCAATAATTTAATTATTTCTACTTTTTATAAATGTTATTAAATTGTGTGTTAGATTTCCGTAGAGTATAGTGTTAGGTTTCATCAAATCATTTATTTTTAATCCTCAAAATTCTTTTGAACTTGGTGATTTATGAAATTAATCACCTTAAAAATAAGCTGACTTTTATCATTTTAATGGTGTATTGCGAACTTTAAGTCACTTCTTTCGACGTTATTGAGAGATACGCTAATCCGCGGTTCGACTGTACTCGCGGTATAAAAAAAATATTCACTTCCATTCTACATGGAAACATATCGCGGTGAGCTTTGCGGCGAGTGATACTCGACGTTGGGTCATTAAGAGTTAAGTAGGTAAAGGATGTATCTATGGTGCGGCAGTAGCTTCATATTACGTCGCCAATCTTTTTAATGCCGTAACGGACGTGAAACGAGGGAGAGAGAGAAAGAGAGAGAGAGAGAGAGAGAGATAGCGTGATTTTCAACTGAGCGACTACACAGTGGAATGTAATCAACCTTTACTAATCCGGGAAACAATGCAATAATGAAACTCAAATATTTTAAAACTCTGCTACCGCCGCCGACCGGAGAAAGCCAACGCGAATGCGCTGTAACGCGTTTGGGGATGGGCGCAACGTGCATAGTAAATGGATCGACCAATATTTGCGGGCTTTTGGCAAACAATCAAACAAACAGAACCTGCACGCCATGTTCGAACTAAATGTTAGTTAGCGCAAGTCAGGTGTGTGTCATTTCCATTAGTGGTGGTCGTGATTGTGTGGCTGTAACGTGCGCCATCCCTTGTTAGACTCCGAGCATACATTATCCCGTTATATACTTAACGTACGAGAGCTTTAAATCTGTGTATGCATGATTACATATGCCTATATCTTAAGCCCCACTCTTACAGCTACTTCTTTTTACGTGATGCATGTTGCAGATCTCATTTACATTTCCTTGCTTACATCGCAGCAAATATTTAACGAGCCTGAATGATGGTCAGTATCGCGTGTCACTTGCTAAATGTATCAAGTTATTGTTTGCAGTTTGATTCGGGAAGCTTGTTGTTTGCGTCTATCTATAGACATGGCCAAATATGTTAACTACAGGTATACGTGTGTGTGTGTATGACTTTGTTTAAATATGTTCTTGAAATAATGACAAATTTTTGTTTTTTTTTTGTCTTTTTCGAATATATATTCTTCTGAAATGTTTTTCGGAAAATTTTTTAATGTACTTGGCAATAAAAATTTAATAAAAGACGCCTACTAATTTAACGCGTAGTAAAAAAAAAAGCAATTATTCGTTTCGCGTAATAAAATATCGAACAAAGTAACGTAGAAATTTTCTAATGGATCATAAAGAAAGTTTTTCATCGCACATAAGCAATCTCGCACATTAGCAACGAAATTCCTTCTTCATTACGCGCAACTAAAGCCAGAGCTTCGCCATGGTTGAGCCATATTTTTCTTCCGCGCGGTGTAATCCGTCCGACAGATTGAATCGTCACGGACGAGGTGGATGCAGCTACGTGGAGAGACAGAAACCTGGGAACGACTTTGATAAAGTTACCAGGCGCCCTTCCGACAACACGCCGCCTCGCCGCGCCG
>QKQZ01055232.1:0-11443 GCA_003595255.1 Solenopsis fugax | reverse complement strand
CCAGCCACGGGCATGTTCATGCTGAGATTCAAACGATGCACCGCCGTTGGCGCTGCTTGGCGCCGTCGCCGCCGCCGCCGCCGCAGTCGCTTTGCTTTAGCTGCTTTAGCCACGAAAAGCTGAAAATGGTCGTCGTCGTCAAGACTCATTCCCGTGCAAAATTTTTACGCACGGGCGGTCGCTTGATTCGCGAGGCAGATCGATTCTCCCGCTATGCACACAAGATAGGTAAGATAAGTACTTGATACAACGGCATACGTTTTTCGTAGCTGTTCTATTAGCCGATATCTCGATTCTCTCTCTAACCACATTCTCGAGTTTTGACCGAAACGCACTTGAGTCGTTTTTGCTCGGGGAAAGTAACACATTATTTCTCAAAGTTTTCGAGACGAGCAATTCGGTGGTATTAATTAAAATTGCGTCACGACATTATAACGAGAACACAAAAAATTGAGTTCAAGTCGCGTGGCGTCTATTTAGCGGTTGTTTCGCAAGACGAGTTGCTGCACCGGAAAAAAAGTTTGATAATAATCTAACTAAGCTTAGGTGATAGTTTTACTGAGCTTTAGAGAAATAATTTCGATTAAATGACCAATTAACCGTGATCAAACCATGAATTTGAAGACTCGAGCAAATTTTTCAATTTTGAATTATTCTGCCTCAAATTCGGACAATCAAAAATGAAAAACGAGTTAAACAATTGTGAAATCGTATTTTAGAATGTTGAAAAAGTGTATTATAATTTTTGAAAATTTTTTTAGAGCCTTTCAAAAGCACTATCAGGCATCAGTGACCCGATTGGACTATGAAAGCAGCTAAAAAAGTTGTTGGACCACGAAGAGTTAATACAACCAATTGGCAATCATCCATTAATCGATTGGTAACTATTAATATAATTATTAAATATTTGATTATATTAATAAAACATTTAATTGAAGTTATGTCAACAAAACTAAATTATTGTTACTAAACTCTTTTATTTAGTGTATATATGCTACACGTATAATGGTATTTTATTCATTAAAGATATAAAATACTTTATAAAAATGCTATATTTAATAGCAAAATATTTAGCGCAGCGGAATTTTTTCGTTGCGCTTGCACGGCGATTTGCTGGGTGAAAAAAGCCATGCGAAACTCGTTCATAGAACCGACTATTGCATTTGATATTTTTGCAAATAAGTATAGCATTTTTATAATATTCTATATTTTTCATATCAAAACATGATTTATCACAGTATGTCAATACGTATAGCGACCGTTTCGCGAATGACTGCGATGACACGCGTTTTCCCCGATTAAAATTCAATTTTTTATCTGTTCCCGTTATATAACGTAATTTTAACTACCCAGCAGAAACCGTTTTGTATTTATGTTAAAACTAATCCTTGTTAAAATTTTTTGTGTTAAATTTTTAACATTCAAATGTTAATTTAACAAAATATAATTATTTTCACACTGTGTTAAATTGATATTCAACATTTCTAATGCCTATTTTCGCCAATGTAGATTAACTTTGATCTGAATTTAACTTACTCATCATCTTTTTCCAATTCTTAAAACTAAAGAAAAATAAAGAGCAAGTTAAACCAAGATTAAACTTAATCTGCGTTGATGAAAATGGGCATTAATGTTAAAATAACACAATTGATGGCTAAATAAACAAATAACATAAAAAATGTGATTTTAAAACATAAATTCTAAAATAAATAAAATGTATGTTTCAACATATATTGTAAATGTTAATTTTACTGAAAAAATATATATCTACACTTTGTTTCTAAATTATATTAAAGTATAACATTTTTTATGTTAATTTTTTTACATAATATTTATGTTACTTTGTAACATATTCATCTTGTGTTAAGTTAACGCAAAAATTTAAATGGACCATTTGAGATGCGACATATGAAAATTAACACAAATTTTCCAACTGTATACCATTGAATTACTCGTCTCAAAAATAAACAATGTCCATTTTTTTTTTACTTTCCTCGAATAAGTACAACAGAAATAGACCTTTTTTCTGGGATTTTATTTTCGCTACAACCTAGAGTCATTTGTCAAACTGTCATCAAAGATGCGATTTGACGCCAAAATGTCGCACAAACGGTAACTTGTTACCTAGACTTCAGATTTGCGATATTTTTCAGGCATATTTTTTTCATGTATATTCCTAAAACAATTACGAAAGTAAAATCACTCGTACATGCGTGCGCTAACCAAACGAATTTTTGATGATAAAGATCTTTTTCAGTTTAATATATTCGACATTGAGATCAACTGTAAGCATATTCGATCTTTTGCAAATGCATTTCTTATCTTGATTATTTTGCTTTTTATTACATGTCGTTATCACGTAAGCTTAATTATTTCTTTTTGTACTCAATTTTGTTAGCCGAAAATAAGTGTCTCGATCAATATATCGATTCTCATAATATCACGAAGAATTAAATCGATGCGGGTATTTTTTTGTTCGCAGTTGCGTTAATGTTACGAAGATAAAAAGAATTTTGCTAATTAAACGCGAGATAAGATGCTTAATCGAACGGGAAGTAATCGAGTCTATCGAATGATACCGCATTGCTATATCAATCGCGTTCCATTCTATGGAATGATACAGATCTTAAATGAATTGCAACAGAGATCCGAATCGCGAAAGATAAGAGAACAAAATAGTTTTTGAGGAAAAAGAAATTACTTTAATGATCTACAATCTAATTCTATATCTTGCGTAAACAGATATCAGTTTCACCGATAATCGAAAACGATCGCCGTATCGATAAGAGAAACACGAATGCAAATAACACCCGTCACAAATATTTAGCTCCGCGCGATAAAAAAGATGAGACGCTTATTTGAAAAAAATAAAAGAACTTATAATTGTCTCGCAAATTATGTGCATTATTGTCAGAAACGTCTACTATTGTGCTTGCTATCTTGAGTGTCTATTAATTTTTTAGCGCAACAATCGCGCTTTTTGTGCATCCGCACATTCGCGACTTCTCTGCTTGTTCTGTTATTTATCGCGGTATGCAAAAGCGCGATCGCGACAACCGGTTATTTTACGAATTCGTTCGTCCGTTCGCGATACAGCGAGACGCGTCGTCGCACTTCGAACTCGTGGAAAAAAAAGAACGACGTCGGCAGGGAGAAAATGCTTGTTAAGACAACACTCGTGAAGAGGCAGAGATATGGAGAGAAGGGGGAAATAAGCGAAAGATAACATAAATGAGATATAAAAATTTTTAACCGGTCGAAATGTTTGCTATCCGCTGCGAAATATGAAGTAAAATTGCCAGAACGACCAACGGATAATAATGAAAGCGCAATATCGAGAGAAAAAAATATTCGCAAACTGTGTGAATTATATATTTCGAAAAATTATTCGCTTTGATAAATTTCAACCGCGTTTTTGTTGATCTGGCCGAACTCATTAATCCGCCATATAATCTCGAACAAACAAGTCTTTCTCCCTCTTGCTTCTCTCCTCTCTTCGACGGACCGATCCCACCACTGTCGCCACTGTTCTCTCGCTTATCTTAATTGTGGTAGAACCACAATACACTGCCACGCGCGACGCACGTGGTCTGCTTTGAGACGGCCATCCTTTTATTATTTTATATTACGACGATTAAAAATCGTTGTATGATTCATATCGGCGAACGAGATTTCTTGATGAGCTTAGAGTGGATTCTCTCTTAATTAATATCATCGATATCTTCCGGACATCGAATTATGATGACAAATAAAGTACACGTATTCTACGTAACTTGATTTCGAACGAAACTTATTATTTTTATTGAAATGAACTTTATTTTCGTACGGAAATGAGATCTCTCGTTGCGACGTATGTGCGGCCGTCATTTAATCTGCCTTAAACCCTGACCTTGCCACGATAACAAGCCTAATTTTCGAGCATGTGTCGCGTGTATCCAACCTTCTTCTTTTATTCTCGCGAAAAGTTTTCAGCGTGAGGCACGACTTAAGCAAGTTGGAAGTTTAAGAAACCATTAATTCGGACAACGTCTTAAATTATTGAAAATCTCAACTGAAAGTACGTTAAAGATAAAGATCAATATGCATTTACAAATCTTAACATTTCTGGGCAAAGATAACTTCCTGGAATAAATGAATTGCTTGTGTACCGATCACAGTGTTGTCATTGCTTCGCTCTAAAATATTTTCTAAAGTTTAATAGATCATGGCTACTGCAATGGACTTACGTTCCAAAATACACATTTTTTAATGTTCTCGATATTTCATTATCAACTGTCCGCAAACTAGAAAAAAAAACAAACATTTATTTTTTGTTTTTAATTGGCTATTCAATTTTACGGATCCTGATTCGTTGTTAGGTTGCGAGTTTTATTTGCGTTTCAGTGATACGGAAAAGTTGAATAAACCTTCGAGTGTATTCAAGATTATCATTTTTTTTTTTCTCAAAAAGAGACTGTTTACACGACGAATGTTTCAAAGATGTCTCTATCACGTTTCAAATTCTTCTACTCTTATGTATATTCGTGAATCCGTCGATTTCGTCCGTGCGAAGGTGCGGTAGACGAAGAGAGCTCGTCACCACGGACAAGGTGGTTAAAAACAGCCGCGCGATACGCCGAGGTATTCCTGGAAAAAAAGCACGCTGAACACGGTTTATCGGTACCGGGCCACGATCGCCGTAGATTGGTGCTTCATATAAGCCGTGAGAAGGAGGAAGGGAGAGACGGGAGGGCGACGGGCTTAAGATATAACAGGAAAAACAGGTTTGGGGGCGTCCTCCGCTAAGAGCTACCTGCATGGCGCTCTTTTCTTGCTTCCACCGAAGGTCCGATCTATTTCTCTTTTCTTCCCTTCGGCATTCGAATTCTTGCTTCCTTCCCGCTCCCTTGACAGCCGCCCACAACCTGCAATTCCTGCGGAAGGAACGAAACAGGAACGATGCCGAAGAAGACAACAAAAATGGAGAACACGTACGGGAGGGAATATACGCGCCTGCACCCACGCGAAGCGCGTTTCTTTTGCATGCATGTTTACACGAGCGCAAAGAGACTTCCTTGAGTATAGTATGCAATTCGTTTTCAACTCCCTCAATATGTTTGTAGGAGCGAGAAAAAAAGCGTAAAAGATTCGTCAAACTTTTTGAAATCAATGGATTTTCTGAAGAGTACTCAATTTCGAAAGTTATTAGAAAAATAACGTGATAAAGATAAAAATATCTTGAATTTATGACTTGCAATTTGTTGCAGTTTTTCGAGCATTAAACATTTAATTTCCAAAACTTTTTCATATCGATAAGAAACTCATCTTAAAGTCTATTATTTTAAAATCTATTTATTTTATCGATAGATTGTATTAGAGACAAAAATATCTGTTAGCAGGGTGTTAAAACGTTTTGAATTATATCAAAAATTAAAAAAGAGATGAAAAAAAGCGACAATTTTTTATTTTTTAAAAATTCTTTTCTCTAAAAATCTTTTCACAAAAAATCATAAGCTTTACGGTGTCAAAGATTTTTTGTACGCTTTAATACTAATAGAAGCTTGCTGCAATCGTGTAGATAATGGTATCCCTTCGACTAATTGTAACACGTAAAACTATAATATAGCAACCAGCTTAGACACCTGGTTGACTTTTAATGGCGATCGTTTGAAAGTTTAAAAGAACACGCACTTACCACTCGCGTTCTCCTCGAGTGGATTTTATTATAGTTTTCAAAGTTTAACGATAGTTTTGCTAAAGGATTCTAACCGCGCGAGAGATGCTAAACGACGTAAAATTGCCGTGCTGAACTGAGATTTTACGACATACGCAAAAAGATTCAGACGTATGCAAAATAGATAAAAAAGATTTATCATGAAGAAAGCAAAGGGACGTCCTTCTGATTATTTGTCCCTTGAAATTATCTTCTATAATCGTTGAAATTCTTTGCAGCCCTAATTCGCATATTTTTTGGGAAACTAAGGTATTTTTCTCGATTTCAAAACATGTGACATTTGATACAAATCTATTCTTCCAAAGAACCTGAGATAAGGAATTCTTAGAATGATATTGATTTTAGACAATGCTTTTTATCTCAGTTCAAACTAGACCGTGCTTTTAAGCAAATCATTGATTTTAAACTTATCTAAAATCTGTGTAAAAATCTTGAAGATTGAAATATATAAGAAGTCTCACGCTGTGTTGGCGCGAGACAGTACCAGGTATCTTGAAACGTAACAAAAAGAAACAATTATATAGGACGCTCAAGCTAGTTGCTGAAATGTTAAAATTTTTTGCAACATCATACTTGAACATCCTTCAGAATTTTGATGGTCCAACAAAATTATTTTTAAATCTGTCTCCAGCTAAATTTTTAGATACTTCTTTTCGTATATTAATAATAGAATTGAAGAACTTTCAACATTTGCAAGTAAGAATATTATATTAAATATATTTATACAAAATATCGTATAACAAATATGCATACTACTAGATTTAACAAATTTTTCCTCACATTTTCTCTTTTTATTCTGCAATAGTTTATTTTGTAAATTTGTTTATTATTCCGTAATATATGTTTGATTTATTATTTTTCAATAAGTTTGACAGAATTTCACATATTATGTTTGAAAATTCTAAAGCGGTCAGTGATCAGTTCCCATCCCAGCAGGACCACGTCGGAATCTTTTCTTCTACAAATATAAAAAGACCCCTAACTATGAGTTCATTGTGTCAGCGCGGATGAAAATAGTAAAATTTCTTAGACTAGTCTCTATTCTTGGCTGTCGTATACCTGCTTCTATGATTAATCGCCCTTTTCTTTTCTTTGCGTACATTTTTTTCACGCCTTTTACTAAGCACAAGGGCGTGAAACAAATGTTGAATTTTTAAGCAAAGATGATCACAAAATCAAAGGGAAAGGACGAATAATGTGCAATGCTTGACTTTTTGTTATTTCTATTATATGGATGCAAGCATATAGTGCTCTTTCAACAATATAAGAGAAGAATGAAGTATTATGACTAATATACATTACGGCTATCTCGTTATTAGGTGACGAATTCTAACAATTACTTATGGAATTATTCGTTTGGTAGCCTGTCGTTTTTTAGTGGCGCTAATACAATACACAATAGCTGTCAATTGTCATAAAGCATTTTTATTTTTGAGCATTTTGAAACTTTTCAAAGTACATTTTAGCACTTACACATACTTTCTCATTGTTTCCGAACTTGAGTATTACACGAATGTATATACACTCGATTTTTTAACTATTTTAACTATTTTTATTATTTAACTATTTATTCGGTTGCACACGTTTCGTGTTATGCAAAATTAAACAATAACATGAGATTTTGTTAATATGGTTTTTTGAGCGAAATTTTCATATCAAAATTTTCTTCGATAAATCAATTGTCACTCTAGAGAATTGTGTTCAGAAGCATTAGAGATATTTTATGCTTGTCATGTTAAGAATGATTATTAAAAAGTTATTTAATAAAATGAAAATGGGTGCCACATCCCTTCTCCTCTATAATATTTAGCCTATTGTTGAATCCTTAGCTTATTGTTAGCGTTAAAAAGAAATATCAAATAAAACTCTCTGGGTGATTTTGATTTTGTTAGTCTAGTCATTCATATTTAACATTTTTCTGACTTTCACACGTCAATAATAATCTTGAGACATCTATTTTCTGTCCCCAAGACTTGACTTATTGTCTGGGTTTCAATTCAGAAATCTAAAAGTCAAGTCTTTGAGACATGACAATATGTGTGCTTAAAGTACTATTATGTAAGAATAAAAGTGTAGGAATACAAAATATTTTCAACTTTGTGATGATTGGAAACAGCGAAGAATAGCCGTACCCTTTCCGAGCATGTATAATCTAAGAGTAAGACTCGCGTTCACAATCGTTTATTACTTCCACGATGCTGGAAGCATTAAATCAAGTGGCAAGATGCAAACATCTACATATTTCGTAGCGTCTTTTCTTGCTGAAGAACATGTTATGCAGAACAAGCAAGAAGAGAGTAGAAATTAAAATATCACCGACTCTCGCAGCACGTGGTGCATTGCTCTTGTTTGTTATTGCGATCGCCAGAGCATCGAACGTTGTCAGCGGTTTAGTAATCTGGCGGCGGCGACGCTGGCGCAATCCGGGAATTTCTCGCGCGAGGCGAAGGAAGGAAATTGCGTTGCCCAATTAGAAATCGCGGGAGACCGCAGAAAGAACGGACCGAGAATAAGGAGACGGGGGAAGAGAGGGTCGGAGTAAATCGGGCGAGAGGGAACGGAACGAGGACGCGGCGCCTCGCGTATTTAACCCTAATCTGGCCAATCCTGTTTTCCAGCCGAAAGAAAGAGCGCGACACGATGTCCGCTGGTATAATCATTTAACGAAAGTCGTCGTTGTCGTAACAATAATTATATAATAGAAGCCAAGATTTTAACATACCAAATGTATCAGAGCGACAAGAACAGCTTACAAGAACTTTAGTCAAATCCAATTTTATTTAATTGGATCTTTTTACTATACAGTGCTATATATAATTATTAAATTTCATTTGTAATAATAATTTATAAATTGCGTAATATACTAAAATTTAGTTGATAGCTTATGGCAGGAAATACACAAACTTATGAGAATACGAGATTATCGACACTGGTGAAACCGATCATCAGAGATGACGATAAAACAAACGAAGAGTAAGCTTAATAACTTTTCTCATAAAAAGAAATAAAAATACCCGGTTCTCTCCGTGTTGCTCGGATAATAATCCCTTTCCCTTCGTCTCTCCGCGAACGATCTCGCGCGTGACGGAAATCACTTAGGCCGCGGTGCGGCCTCGCGGCAAGATGCGAGAGGAGCGTGAAAAAATATCGGAGATAATATCCGTGCGTTGATTATTATTAAACGTCGTCACTTGTCCGCGTGGATGTCGCGCTTTTTTCCCATGAGCGTGATATAAAAAGGCGGCGAGCTCCGTCCCTCCGGCACGTAGATCGCGCCGTTTCCACGAGCGACGATATAAAAAGAGTCCCTTTGCGAGTGATCCTTGCGGATGATCGAGGATTAATAACGACAGGATGAACTTTAACACGCAGCTAGCATTTATCCCGCGGGCGGTTATCGTCCAAGCGAGAGAGGACGAAGTGAGCCGGTGCAGCGGCGTCGCTCGGCTCGGTTCTCCTCTCTCGAAANAGTGAGCCGGTGCAGCGGCGTCGCTCGGCTCGGTTCTCCTCTCTCGAAAGGCCAAGCCGCGAGTAAAGATCGATGGATCGATAGATCACGGTATCCGCGCGTTTACGGTCCTGCGAGTTCTCCTCCCTCCCTCCCTCCCTCCCTCCGTTCTCCCTTCGTTAGCCGTTGCTCCTAGGTGTCGTTTGACGCCGGAGATTATTATTTATCGTTCTGTACGCTTGAGGAATTAATCAGAACTGCGCGACGCGCGTGGGAGACTTCGAAAACGACGCGTGAAATCGACACGCCATTTTTGCGAACGCTTTGCATTTGACACGAGACATTTCGCGTTACGTTAATTTGTCCATGACATTTTTCTAAATATGTCCTTTTTCGCAAAATTAAAATTAAAATTAATTGTGAGGATTGGAATCTTAGTCATCAATCGTACATATCGCACAAGTTGAAAATCTTTGGATTTTAATCGTTTATTCGTATCAAGAATCATATAAAAATCAATTAAGAAAAATTTGAAAGCATGCTTTTCAAACGCTATTTTTTTTTTTTAATAATTCATATCTTGGATGGAATCAGCGCGTGTCAAATGTTTGTGAGGTAACAGCAAGAATGTTTTATGGCAACATGTATCAAACATTTCTTTTTTATTGCTGTCGATTCGACATTGATTATTCTTCTTTCTAGATATCTCTCTTTCTCTCTCGACAAGTGTCAGGCGTTACGAATTTCATTCGAAATAACCAAGCTCGCTTCGTATTCTTCTGATTTCTGCTTGTAAGTCTGCGAGAGTTTGCCGCTGTTAGAAGCCGGCATCGGGACGCGGTCGATATAATTTCCGGTGGATATATATCACAGGGATTTATGGACGCGTTCGCTGATTTACCATGTCTCGCGTTAATCGGGATATTCTCCCGTCGATCGCGGAAGAGATCGCGAATCCACGATTTATAGTAGACCTACATTGATTTTGCAATGCGATGCACGCGCTTTCGCGGATCTTGCGTCGTTTCCTCATTTAAATGCTCAGCCGTGTTTTGCTGACGCGAAGGAAAAGCTCGCACCTTGATCACATTTGTTCTTAAATATATTTAACACACAAAATTACTATTTAGTTTGAAAACTTTTGGCCAGTTTTTAATTAATTTTGTTGAATGCACGAGATTCAATTTTTTTTTATATCGATCGGAACTTGATGGGTAAAATTTAATTCAATCTAACGCTATATTTATATCAGTATATTGCGTGTGCTTCAGCTTCTCTATTTCAATATTTCACGAATACGTGTAAAATATCTCTTGAAATATTGAATCGCGTTGTTGAAGAGTAGTCCGTCCGAAAAAATAAAAAAAATAAATAAATTTCTCTGCATAGAGAGTTTTCATTTCTATATTTCATATTTTATTTCTTCGTTGAACGCGCGCGCAGTTTACGTAATTTCGATACAACGTGTGTTCGACTGGCGTATCGGCGCTGATAATGTAAAACCCAGGATCGGGAGAGAAAGTGTCTCTCCTTCGCTTTAAGGCTCTTTCACACGCGCTTCAAACACCGTGGCGAATGGCGTGGTTCGCTCGCGGGCGCGTAAATGCACGCAGGCCGAACTTATATAATCGATTACGGTAATACGACGGAGTTATGGCAATCTCCGAGCAACCGCGGCAGGCAGACCGGCAGGCAGGTAACCCAATTCCGTGTTGACCGGACATATTGGTGTTTGCTGCACCGCACCGCACCGTACCGCATCGGTCCAGAGAGAAAAGCGTGGCGAGGGAGAAGGTGGCTGCAGCACACGCGGCTCTCGCGGGATATTACCTCCATCGAACTGAAACGCGATCGTTGTTACCGGACCCCTTCGATTTCGCATCCGTTCCGAGTGACACGGTTGCCGGAGATTCGTTTCCGTAACACTTCAAATTTGACTGGTATTTTCAATTTAAATTCCTGCCGATCATTAAACAAACATCGGTAAGCAAACACTCGCGTTTGATTATTCGGCGTGATTATTCAGGGCCTTTTCTTATTTAATTTTAATATTAATCGCTGGTGATTCGCTCGCAACGTTTTTCAGTACACGCGCGAGAGAAACGCCAAAGTAGGTATATATAGTACGTGAACCAGGGTTCATCAAAATACAGTTAACAGATTAGAGTGTGTGAAGTTGGCACCCCTATGGTACGAAATCGTAGTTCTGTTAACAGTTTTGAATTATTCACAAAAAAAGGAAGAGTTCTTGATAATTTTTACAAACAGTTCTGCAACTTATA
>QKQZ01055231.1:0-23363 GCA_003595255.1 Solenopsis fugax | reverse complement strand
CCGCCGTCTCGTGCGACGCCCACGGCCCTGACATTGGGAAAGTTGTGAATGGAGACGTCGACCCGCGTGGAGTTACCACTTCATTTCCAGATTTTCGATATAATTAATAAAGTTTCAGTTCTTTCCCGGGGAGCTCTTTCCGAGATCCGATGCGTTTAGCATTCGTATTTTCCCGGCGTCGTTGTCATCGTTCGTCGTTCTTCGCCGTACTCGCCATACTCGGAAAAATTATCAGAGATTTCCCTCGCGCGTCTCACAGAGACGAGAGGAGAAACAAAAAGAGACTTCCGATATAATGTATATAATGTATATATTCTCCCTTTAGAGAATTAACGAAGAAGCTTTTTGTTTTTCTAGGTCTATTAAAATAGTAGCTCCTCTCTATCGATTCGTCTATCACAGCGCGATCGTCGTCATAAATCATACAAGTTAATAGCATTTTGTGGCTGCTTATAACATCGTTATTTATAATTTCTGGACGGGGTTTTACCCTAACAAAGGCTTTATATAAAGCCCGGCGTGGCCGGAGCGAGCGTCCACTACGAAGCGCGGAATATGTTAACATCTACGCTATCGTGATACGCGCGGACGCGACGAATATCCCGGACACGTGCACGCGCCACGTCTGTGTGCGTCTGTGTATGTATGTATGCATGTATGAATGTATGCGCCGCTCGTACATGCGACGTAAAAAAAGTCGCGGTGCAGCTATTCTTGCATCGTCACTATACCAGACGCCGATACGTTCTGCATATTACATTATGCAAATGGGGTAACGTAGCGTAGTGATGATCCGGTCGTTAAAACTTGTATCGCGAAGCTAGCTTCCTCAAAATACGCTTCGATAAAACCTATCGCGGGAGTTATCACACGCGTGCTTGCGCGCGTGGTTAAGCCGTTACGTCACCGGCGATTCCAACTACATGGAACTGTTGCGTCGCATATAAATATCGCTACGTCTACTCGCTACGCCGAGTAAGAATCAAAGGTTTCTCCTAATGAACGAGACGCGATCGTAAACGTTTTTTTTCAAATGCTGACTGTATACAGTCTACGATCGCCTTTCAAATATAGAGTAGGACCTTACACTAGTACGGTATCGAAATTGTAAGAGAGAACAAACGAGAAATTAAATCAGGAGGAACGTTGCATGGTGTTTCGTTACGTTTGATTTCTAATTTGATGTACACACATAGTTTGATTTCGAAGAAAGTGTCGTGTCATGTCAATGTTTGCTCGAGCATTCACTTTAAAATGTAATGCCGAAACTGCCTTTCGAAATTGATATTGTGATTAACGAGCGGACGACACGCGCGGTCGTTCAACATCGTTCACGGAACATCCATAATCGTGGGAGAGACGTTCCGTGTTTATCGCATAATTCAACAGATATTAGGTAATAGCCGTGCGACCCACGTTCATCCAACACATGGCAACCAACGCAGCGGGAGGAGATAGAGATTTCTTTATTGGATTCGCAATCTCGCCGCAGGCAGGAAGCTCAAAATCCCACGAGATCGTTTCATCCCCGTTAGTCCGGTGCTTATTTTCTTATGGGAAATTAAAAGGGGATTTTTTTTGACGATACACGTCTCCTCTCGTACGAAAGCTCTCTCGAAATTTAATCTAACTTGATCAGCATTGTAAGCTACATTGATTAAGTTTGCTGCTTTATCATATATTTGTACACGGAAAGAATAATTTTACTGCAGTATCTACAAATTTAGCTAGATACAGATTAGAAAATAATTTTATAATAATTATGCACATGTTTTGTTGTAACAATAAATAATTAATTAAAATATATGGAATGAAAACTATTTAATTAATATAAACAAATATTTTTTACTTATATGTATCTCGCAAAAGTAATTAAATTTTCGTTATACAAAACAAAATATTTAACTGATATTAAAAAGTGCTGTTAAATAAATAATTAAACCGCTTCTGTTGAAGGCACTAAATTTCTTTATTTTGTTTTATGTAACAAAAAATTTAATTGCTTCTGCGAAATTCAGGTAAATAAAATAATATTTGTATATATTTACTAAATAGCTTTGTTTGAACATTTTAACCAAATTATTTGTTGCTATAACAAAATATTTCTTTTAGTGTACAAATCAAAAAATAATTTTCTATTTTATATGTACAGTGGAGCCTCCCATATCCTAAATGATAGGGAGACAAAATTGTTCGGATTAGAGAATTTTCGGATAACAGAATAAACGTAGCGCGTGCACATTTTTATATTAAATTTCATTTATTCAAACAGAAACTTAGATTTTTAACAAAAAGAACTTCATATATTCAAAAAAACTTAAATTCTTTACGTAAAGATAACAAAATTAACATTTGATGATGATAGACATTTAGATAGTAGAACGTTCGGATATCAAAGTATTCGGATAATGGAACTTCGGATATGGGAGACTCTACTGTATATTAAATAATTTTATGCTGAATCATTAAAATAGTAGGACATTCAAGCATGATAACATTGCTACAAAAAAGTTCAATATTCTGCTAACTGGCTTAACCTCTGATATAAATATTTTAATGGTATAATTACATAACAACAATTTTACAACATTATTTTCAGAGCTGTATTTTAGCAAAGTCGTTCGCTAAAAGAAAAGTGTTTGGTATTTCTGATTATAATTACAAGATAAAATAATTATGGTCTGGACTGTCTGGAGCTTCATTTTTATAATAAAATATAGTTATTATTGCTAATATTAGTAATAATAACAGTGTTTATAGTTTTATCAACTATGAACAAATTTTACTATAAATTAAGATAATTTTAAATATTAATATAGTAAAATATCAAGATATGGATGATAAAAATGAAATAAACATTATTATAGTAAATGCAGTCACAATTATTAGTGAGTAAATTATTTTTAAAATATTCGCTTGTTTACATGGTAATAGTAACTAATAGCTGTAATTTTTGCATAGTTGAACCAATTATAAATATATCATTGACGTCGAAAATGACTATAAATTATAAATAATTGCATTCACTAAATAAATTATGATAATTATAACTACTTTTTTCTCTCACTGTCTGTGTTTATTCCGCGTAAGATCGCGAGATGAATGCGGAAATGTGCAAACGAGTTTAGAGCTGAAGAATAATTTAATCCTTAATAGAGCTGATTATAAGATGTAGAAAATATAGCAAATAATCTTCACCTTTGAAGTTTTTTAAAAGGAAAATCGGTATTATCTGATCGAGTTAGCGACGTCCAATTTGCAGAATGCCTTCTTTTCTCGAGATGTAAAGCAGCGAGATATTGCTTCTTGGAAGTGGCCCTTGTTGCACATCTCCTTGCGTCTCTCAAGCGAGACCAACGTAAGGGTGTTGCAACTGTTTATTGAAAAAAACTTGGTAATCAAATACCCAGCAAGAATAGCCGTCGTATAGAAAGCAGCGAGGTGACGACGCATTCGATGGATTGCAACATAAAATTTATGTTATTATTAAAAAGGTGAGACATTGATGAGAGATTCATAGTGGACGCGTTGAATTTTGCTCACCCGTAGAACGCGATATGAATTTTGTCAGGTGAGACAGCTAAATGGGATTTCTATGGGTATCCGGGCCGTTTTAACGCCCGCATTAAATTTCTTTATGTCGTTTTAATCGTCACTCATAACGCCAACAACAACCGGCGGGTCGTAAAGTGGATGTTTTATGAGGCGGGATTCGCGGAGCGAGAAAATTCTTCGCCATCGGTTGAATGGTTCGTTGGTGGTTGGAGGGTTTGGAGACCGGATTTTGCCACCGTAGCACGTAGATAGAAGTGAATTATTTCGCTTCGACCTCGACTCTTTTCTCCCTACACGGTATAAAGCACGCAAGTGTGTCTTTATGAAGACGCCTCTCAGGCGCACTGTATAATTCAAAATAAATTCAGAATCCTATTTTATCAGCGAGAATGATTTGCTCGTTAATTATTGTCGTTTGCACTCTTGTTTCGCGAAGCATCGATATCGTTAGTTGCCCTTCTCGCACTTTTATTTAGTTTGAATCAGACCGAACATCACGACCGAATATCAGCGCTTACGTATCTTGTAATCTTTTTTTTTTTTGCAAACAAAGATCTAAAATTATATCGTCGGATTGAAACATTGCGGAAGAGACATTTACATATCTCATACGATATAAATATTCACTAGTTGCAATCTAAATACTATATGAAAACCAATTGCACAAAAAGCTGCATCGCAATAAAGCAATGGAGACCGGATTTGTGATAGGGAAAAATTGAAGTAGATTCATAGAAATATTTCTTTAAAAGCTGTATCTATAAAATATACTACTTGAAATAAATATTTTGTATAGTACATATACAGAAAGCAAATATTTTTACGTGTCATAAATGAATAAGTTTTCTATTGTTTATTTACTATTTTCTATCTCTCTTAAGAGTACAAAATAGAAAATAATAAAATAATTATCTAGCTACTTGTTAATCAATGACAAGTGAATTAACTGTACAAAGTACTTATTTCAAATAATATTTTTCATATCCTTTGAAGAAATATTTCCATAACTATTTTCTATTTCAACTAACTACTTTCTCTCCACCTGAGCACTGCTCGCTATCGCACGATTCGCAAACGTTCTCCTCATTGTCAATTTGCGTTATAATCTTTGCACGCTGTCGTGCATCGCCGCAATGCCAATTATAATCCTCAATGAGGGTTTGTGCGTATCTTTGCAGACGATGCTCAGCAACCTGGAAGACATGCAACACAATCCTATGTACCGTAGCGACAACAGAAGCCGGAGCATGGGGGTGGGACCTATGCGATCTCGGCCGATGGAGAAGAGGCACGACACGTCGCCGTACAGTGGCGTGCCATACCTGTCGCCACCGCCGCCTGATACCTGGCGGAGAACGAACTCAGACTCCGCTTTGCATCAGAGCGCCAATGAGGCTTGCCAATCAACCTCCGCCATCCCTCATCGACGAGGTAGCGACGCATATTGGTTTTTTTTTTCTCTTTTCTTTTCCTTTCCTTTTATTTCTAATGCCTATGTAAACCTGTTTCGACCAGTACATGCCGGATGACTCTGACCCACGACATGCGCTTTCTCTCAACGACGGATACCGCGTCAAAGACCGCGAGAATCGCGCGTGTCTTTTGTCCGTGTGTGCGCGTCGCGTTGCCGAGATAGCATATGGGACCTTATGTAATACAAGGTTTCGTCAAAGCACTCGCTACGTACTCTTATCTACGGGAATTAATGCCTTGGAACTAATATCTATTCGTGTTTTCTCAAGTAGGGGAGAGTTGTTGAATGCGTACTGGTTGCCTAAATCGTATCTCATCGTTTTATATTTTTATACTTAATATAAGCAACGTTCAGTGAATGTAGACAAAAACTTAACAGATTATATCTTTGAGCGTGCTAACAACATTTTAAAAAATCACAACAAAATTTTTCAAGTGACGTAGGTGATAGTAATGTAATCATGCAATCTTATATTGAATTTTTATGTTTTTATTAAAGAAAGTTTATTGTAGAATATTTTACATTTATTGTAAATATTTACCATTATTATAAAGATTATTTATTAAATATTTGAACCTTTTTGTTAATAAAATAAGCATTAGGTTTTTCTTAATTAATCCTTAAACTTTTAATTATTTTAATTATTTTGATTCCTAAATTTGTTACTTTCAAAAGCAATACGATTTAAAAGACTCATAGATAGGATTTAGGCAATCGGTTGTTTAAATCATACTTTTTACAGCACGTTGCAAAATGGCTCATAAAAAATCAATTTGTTATTAGTAGTAATAGATACCTGAAACATTAAGCTACAATTTCTAACATTTATTTGCGTGTACAACTCAGTACAAAAAAGGGGAATATAATAAAAAAATAATTCAAGTGGTACGCATTCGGCCACTTTCCTCTCAATTTATAAATAAAAACAGAACCATTTACTGAATTTACTCCATCTCAATTGGTTGAGAAATCACGTGCAGCCTATCTAAACTCTGAGGCATTACAATTTTTCAAGTATTTCATCGACTGTAGTTGATCACGGTTCATCGTAAAAAAAAGGGCGATTAATCAAACATTTTGCATAAAATTCACCGTTTCACGCATGAACACATTATTTCGCCATTAATAATTTATATGAGGTTGAAACGATATGCCGTACAGTTTACGTGATTTATTTTGCGAGAAGACGAAATCACGTTTTTACTCTCTCGATATTTAACAATTCGAGCGCGATCGAGTGTTCGCGTAAAAGATCAATGACATAGAGTTTTTTAGAGTCGCTACATCAATGAGTTCAACGTACATAAAACACTCATTTTTTTTGCGAAACTGCTTCTTTGACTTTTGACGCGATTTCGCGAATCGACTTAGCTTGGAATTTCGTCATATCGCTTCATTATCTCATTATTTCGCGATGCTGCTCCTTTCTTTAAGTGATTACCTAGAGAATTTTACAAAGAGATCGATTCCCCAAACCTTCCTCTCTGAAGTGCATGCGGCTTAATCTACGCGGTAAAGGCTTTCGCGACTACAAACTGTGAGCCTAGAATTCTCGCGGTTCCATTTATGTGGCTGTCTTGCATTCGCGAAACTAATTAGACGCCCTTGCTACACGCCGATTACAAAGTTGGTAAAATTTAATCAAGAGGTCTATCCACTTTCGAAACAACGCTCGTTTTTCTTTGTGCTGTTGCGACGCGCAAAATCTCCGATGCAATAACGTGGTACAGTTTTGATATGAATTATCCTTAGATCGCATCAAATCACAAAACTTTGTAGAGCGATCTCGCGATCTAGAGATCACTCTACAACGAGGCATGTGAAACGTTATACGATAGTAACGTTAGTAAACGGTATTACGTTGCTCCGGAGAAATTGGATAACTAGTTTGAGAGATCTCATGCATTCTGTACAACTGTAACGGAAGATGCTGATATCGAAATGATCGTTTTATATTCAGCATCGTGCAATAACACAGCGAGCAAAGGTATTGTCTGGAAGAAGAGAATCCAGGGCACGTTAACGTATCGACAGTCTTCGCATGTTAACAATATTCATACATGACATATCATACATAATTACGAAACTTGATAAATCGTATGTTTTGTTAATTAACAGATCAACACGTTATGACTGGAAGCGGCAGCGATAACAGAGATTCTCATGGCTTCATCGAACGACCAAGATCCTCGTGCGAAATGCCTAGAGTGCCTGGGATTAAGTACGTACTGTTAAAAGCTAAGATATCAACATTCACAGCATTTTGATAAATTAGCATTTTCGTGTGAATAATGATGCCTCGAATATGTTTCTCCTTCACGAGAGATTTGATTCACGATCAGTTTTATGATTCGCGCTTTTAACGTCGAACGGTCGATACCGTGGAATTACATCCGATAAAATTTTCATTTGATTGCGTTGCGAGTTAATTGAGTTAGTTGCAATTTTCGCGAAATTTTTTGTTTCAGCATATACCCGAGCTCGCAACCACCGGGACAGCAAATACCGATAGGCAACAACACGGGGTCGTTGCCCGACTTGAGCAACGTACACTTTCCGTCGCCACTTCACACGCCTCTGGACCAGGAGGATCATTCAAGTAGTACGCCGTTCAGCAATGTAAGTTGTTCGATCGATTATCGTACCATCGACTACAATAACATTTTCTCTTTTCTTTTCCTCTTGATCTTACACGCACTTCTCGCGAGGCTGCACGTTTCTGAACGAGTCTTCATCGCTTTTATAGCGACGTTTCCATTTTTTTCTATTTTTTATTCTCTCACATGTGATTTTCAATCCTCGAGGAAAATATCTGTAAAATAGCATCCAAAATTAAAGATAGTTCGAGTGTCAGGTATGATAAAATTATTATTGTTTCGTGCTAACAGATATATTTCTCCGAGCGATTTTGCACGTACATGAAAAAACGAAATACAATTTTGATTATTGCTCGCGAATGTACAATCGCCAATAAGTTCTATAAATACGCGACATTACTCATTGCTATTCAACGGATAATTTAATCCATCCGGTCTGTACGATAAAATTTCGATATTTTATCAGACTTTAGATGCGCAGTATCAGTTAGAGCTCTTAATCTCTTTCAACTTAGATTATTATATCGAATAGAAAATTGATATTTATATAAAATATTTCAAATTTATTGACTATCGATTTTTTTAATCGCACCAGGATTTTGCAAAAATTCTTGTTGTCTTTAAATTATATTTCTGTTTAAATGTACAATAATTATCCAGTATCTGTGGCTGACGATCTAATAAGTTTGCTTAAAAAATTGTGACAGTATAAATACTATATTTACAGAAGAAATGCATTTATTTTAAAACAAGAGCGGCTTTCATGGATATCGATATTAAGTAATCTGTTTCTGCATTTGAGCAGATTGAAAGCGGTTAACTTACTTATGTTTTACAATTGATGTGGCCGAAAGAATATCCGATTAAAGAAGGTAAAAGGCAGATGTCGATATCGAAAATTGTTCGTTCGCGTTTTTTTTCTCGGTCAGTCTTCCGTTTTGTCGACAATCTCGTTCACTTCATATATATTCTTTCCATTTTTTATCGCTCACACGAGCGAAGTCGTCGATCGGGCCACGAGTACGGGCGAGCTGTAGACAAGTAGAATTTACCACTGAAAACGAATCTCTTTTTGAAATGGTCGAACCGCTGGTGTATTCCAGAGTCCTCAAACGAGCAGTCCCACAAACCTGTCCAGCCCGACCAGCTTGGCACAAGCTGGTAGGCTCTCCTTTTCACAGGATCCATCAAGCGTCCAAGTAAATATCCTCGTGGCCCCAAGTATTACTTGTAGATTGTGCCTACTATTATAGCGCAGCGGATTTTTAATTACGAGTGATACGACCCAACACATTTTTTTGTTTTTTGGGGTTTTTTTTTTTAAGTTTACCCATTTGCTCAAAGAGCTCGATGCACGATGCATCTATCTTGGATACTTCAAAAGATAATACGTAGATCTCGATTAAAAGCCGCTGCTGTAGAATGTTGCAAAGCTCGCGAAATATCCGAGAACGACTTGGACCGACCTGAAAGTTATTTTGGGATTTTTTAATTTAAAACCAGTTTCTGAAAATTCTTTGAGGTCGCGTCCCAGCAAATTTAATTAAGTTTACATCGCGAAACGATGTCGAATGCTCGGATATTTCGCATCTTGTAGCAGATTACGGAATCGAGGGGAGCGTATTTTCGCGATTCGAAATATTTAAATCCGCAATAGGTAGAAAACTTTTTGTCGCATATATATACGTGTATGGTATATGCTCGAAATTTAAATGAACAAAAAACGTACGTGAATAAATTTAAAAGTTAAATACACATAGAGAGTTTAAAGAAACAATCGCCAGAGATGTTACCTCGGTTCCGTGATGCGATGTTGTTTATTGGAGAATGTAAATTAGGATGCGATAGTTGCATGAGAAGAACACTCTTTGTGCTTTTCTGTGCTTTCTTAAATGTTAGATCGTTTCGATTAGAGTAGCGATAGAATTTTGAGATATTGCAGCTGCTTTCAGGAAAAAGTTGTAGTTAAGTTGGTGAATCGTTTATTTGGCGTAGTGAAAAAAGGAAGCTCAAGAAATATTATCTGTCGCGAGGAGCAATATTATACATTTGACGTATTACGTAAAGGCGAAGAATTCCTTTAGCAACAAATTTTGCATGTAATTGGATTGCTTTCACGCTAATTCAGTAATGTTTGAAGACGCCATTGCTTTAATCGGAAAAGGATTTTAGTATCTTTCACGAAAAGCAATTTTCCTCGGCATGCTCTCTCAATGTTCGAGTATACAAATTCCATCGTAGTTGGATATATCAACTTTATTTTTTTTCTTTAGCGTAATTTTCTATGGTTAACGGTAACAAGGATATAATGTTGCGCGCAATTATGCAGCGTTAAGTTCGAAATGAAACTTTTGCAGCACGCTATGGAAAGCACTTGCGACCTAAATGCGTCCTGACATTATTAATATAGAATTTAATAACATTTATCGAGCCCGCTCGTTAAACCGTACTGTGCAAACGCGAAATGAATTACTCGAGAAAACTGCGTCGCGCGCCAGCGCGACATATTTTTAATGGAAAAGAAAAACCCCGGGCTTTAACCCACAGTTATTTCCGTTCGCATATCCAATTCGTTAATATCAGGACGTATATTTCAGCGGCAGCCAGAAAAATTCGGGCGAAATTACGCGCGTTTATAGGCGGTCAGTCGGTCGGTCGGTCTGTCTCTCTCTCTCTTAATTTTCTATTTATTTTTTATTTTGCCTTTGTTGTAGTGGTTGTTTGTGTTTGTTATTTTGCAGACCCATTTATCAGTGCCTGTTAACTCTAGGTTTCTTCACACGTGTAAGGTTAGTAGACACACCAAGTTGTTCTCGCTCTCACGACGTATGTAATAATACGGTATACGCTTATGTTGCTGCCTCTTTTAGTCGCGCGATGGCCGTTAACACCGTGGCATTTTTATTGTTTTGCTTGTTATATAGCACCGAGCTTGCAGACAGACTCGAAATACAATCAATAATGAAACGTGTGTATGCTAAAACGTAGTGTGTTATGTATCAGCTCGTCGCAACATACGTCTCGGCAACTTGGAAAAGCTGCGAAACGCCGCGATAATTGTTGTTTGGCAGAAGGAATGGAAAAGTAAAACTTATGCAATGATAAATCTAGAGTGATTTCAGCGCGCGCGCGACCACTCACTTATTTCTGCGTCGTATAATAATAAATGTCGTAAATAAACGTTTCGTGATGCCGCGCCGCGCCGCCCCGCGCCGGACAAATCGAGAATTTGAAAATTTTCCAAAGAAGACTCCGAGATCAGGTCTTCGGCCGATTTTGAGGTCAACTTCTTTAGTCGGCGAACATTTCTTTCGCGGATTTTATCTCTTTCGCGGAGATGAAGTTCTCTGGATGCTGTACGAAAACAGCCTACGTGCCAAGATATTACCCATTCGACTGCCAAAAGCGTAATTCGTAAATATGTAGCACATGGCACGCCTTCGAAGGCAAGCTCAAACGTTTGCTACAAATTCGATGGAGCAACTCGGTTGTTGCGGCGAACCGCTTCCGCAAGTCCGATGCTGTAATCAATGATGTAGAGATCGATTACGCGAGCCTGCTGCGACTATGTAGCATCTATTCAGTTGAGTCTAGTTATATGAAAGCGCGAAAAAGGATTGTGTGTGTGTGTGTGTGTGTGTGTGTGTGTGTGTGTTTTGTGTGTGAGAGAGAGAGAAAGAGAGAGCAAAACGAAAGAGGCGACAGAGCGACGATCGATCGTTAATAGCGATGGGTATGAAGCAGGGTGTGGCACTGGAAAACAGCACAAGTACTTCGCAACAGGATCTTCAGAGCTATCCGCAGCAAACGGCGCCGACGGCGACGTCTCACAGCCCGACTGCTGGCCATTACATTTATCAACAACCGCACAGTCCTGTGCCGCAAAGTCCAGTTAGTACGCCGGCCGACCAAGTCGGACGTTTCGATAATTATTATTTATAATATGCCAGAAGTATTATTATAAGATGCATTTATAAATCGCATTCAAATTTATTTCGCATTAAATCGTATTAAATTTTTTATTATTATTATTAGAGTCTTGATCTATTTTCGTATGTATTTATAAATATTTGAAACGTCTAATCAGTTTAGCTAATTAATCTAGCTCTATACTGAGTAAAAAATCTATTTATCAAAAAAAATATCTTTCCAAGAAATAGAAAATATTAATTGATACAACATTGTATAATATTATTATATAAGCTATACGAGTTGTGTTGCTAATAGTTATTTAATACATCTCATTGATACTCGATATACAGAAAACGTCACAGCACCAGCAACAGCAACATCAACAATCGCAGCTCAATTCGTTGGGATCGTATAGATCCACGCAGTCGGTGAATAGGCCGTCGCCGCAATCGTCACCTAGTCTAACCGTTCAAGTGAGATCATCTCTTATCATAAAATATCATAAAATATAAATAGATAACAAGTGTTTAATAACAAATCTACACACAGAAAAATAGATAATTTGCTTCACACAAGTATTACATAAGTTCATCATAAGCATTACATTTATACAAAATATGTTCTAAATCCTGGTCATTTTAATTCTTTACTTAAGAAAAATATAAAAATTTTATTTGCCTATTATTCTGACTTTTCTTCTCCATAAAATTTTATAGTATTCTTCAAAAGAGTATAAATTTTTTTTAAGTACATGATAATGAATTTTTTTATTTGTGATGAGTATATTCTAAGACTATTAAAGAGTCAAACAAATATTCTTTGTTAAAGTTAAAAGTAGAAGGTAAATCGAATAAACGTTTTTCTCAATAATAGGGTCAGTATTTTTTTATGTGTATTTTAGAGACACATCGATTTGCAACATAATTTTTTGGTAACATTATACAGAGTCATCGTTACAATAATTTAATAATAGTGATGCAAAAGATTTATACCTATATAATTTCATCCAACGTGAGAAAAGTTGAGCGTTCTCGTGTCCATAATAATAGTTTCGTGCGACTAACAAGTTTAAAAGTAGTGCGCATTCCTTTTTCAGGGAAGTCCTTTAAGTTATAGCAATAATCCATCGGCGCCGCCTAGTCCTACAGGACATCCGGGTCCACCCAGCTTGACGTCTGACGCTATCGATCAGAATACTTATTTCATCAATCAGGCGCAAGCGGCGGCCCTCCAGCAGGATTTCGAACAGTTCACAATGGTACGTGAGTCATTCGCTTTTTAAGCATGGCTGGAAAACTGATTAATGCGTTGAGTTCGTGTAAAGTGTCGCGGCCGGACATCTCTGAAAAAGAGCTCTTAAATTTTGACGTTAGATCATCGATTGACTTCAAAATTCTTAAGTTTCGTAAAATTAAAATATCGGCTCGCTCGAGGTCCATTTAGGTGAGGGAAAGTAAAAGTTTTCCAAGTTATCGGAAATATTCGATTGATACGTTGGCAGTGGTCCAGTCATACTCTTTCGGTGTTCTTATTTTCATCGAAGCTTTATCTTAAACAAGGGAAGATTAGATTTATAATTTCCATCGCTTATGGGGAATAGTTTATAAATGATCGTTTCGAAATTGCCGACGCGCGGAATCAGCGAATTTGCACTATCGTTAAATCTTAACGCACGTGCTACACGTTTTATGCGATATTTCAACATATAATTGCATTCGGGTGTTCGCAGAGAGAAAGAAAAAGAGTGTATGTGTGTGTACGGCATGCTATGACTTATTTGGTATACACGCGCATGACCGTGACGTTAAAAATACTCGCGCGTTTTATTTCACTATTCCCAATAAAAACAATTGATTTTTCAAACGAGAGATCGGCCATAATTAATTTTTTTTCACCGTATTGCTCGCATCGTTTGTTCGCGCACACGGACGCGAAAAATACAGTTCTTTAATTCCAACCTGAATTCGTCCGACAATTGTAATTATGTAACTACGATCAATTCATCAATTATAATTAATTAAGGGATACCCAATCCTAATTGGCGCTCAATCTTTTTTTATGCATGTCGAAGGGACTGGTAAGTATTCGCCACTAAACTGCTCGTATTTAATGAATAGTTAGGGTCAAAAGCGAAATAAAGGCGAACGCGAATGTTAATGATAACAATTGAAATTTTGATGAGATGCAAGTGGAATTACAAAACAGTTATATTTTAACTTAATTAGCTTTACAATTGTTAGTTTGGACTTGGATTTCTCATTAAAATATTTTGATCGTTAATGTGCAATAATATGCATTTATAAATACTCGTTTTTTTTTCACCATGCAAGCTGATTGGTTTTGCGATTTCAATAGATATAATATACATTACTCTTCAGACGATTTGACCTTCAAGACTATAATTAATGCTACGCGATGAATTATTCCAAACGAATGATTCGTATGAATTATTCTGTCAGAGTCACTTGATATTCTACTCCGTTCATCGTCAAACGTTCCGTTCCTCATAGGCTTCAAATGATTCTCGATATTTTATATTTAATGGAATGCATGTAAAATGAAATTATAATTGTAATTAGTTACGATACCGCATGAAAAGTATTGACTTAATAAAAAAATAGATTTTTTAAATTCGTAAAATGAAAATGAGCCTTATAATTATAGCCATAAAAGACGGCTGTATAATTATATTTGATTATTACCTCTAGACTTATAGTCTTAAGTCTTGCTGTTTATCTGTTGCCTGCATTCGTCAGGAGTGGCCCAAATTTGCGCAGCAGCTGATGGAACTCGGTTGCACCTGGACCACGCAGATAGAGGTGAAATATCGCCATTAGTTGAAACATTTTTATTTGCAAATTTAATATTGAGAATATGTCCAGTGTTGTGTCGTCGTATGATTTTTACAAGATTTGCAAAAAGTATTTTCTCGAAAATTAATAATTATATGTCTATTGTTACGTGTGTCGTGTCATGGTTGTTAAAGATCGAACGTAAAAACCTCGTTATTTTCACGACAAGATTTAAACATTCAATGAGTCCTTAGTTAGTGTGTTAAAAAAAGAACTGTGTGTGTGAATTTGTACGAGTGCCGTATCTTTCACGGTACTTTCAAATAGCGAGGGTTTGCGTATAAACGGAGCCAAATGTATTCCCGTGCGTGATGCTCGCTTGCACGTGTGGCGAAGGAAAAATATCAGATCCCAGAGGGGTGAAATATTTGTAAATTAAGGTAAAATATTACTGGCGGTGAAATATGCTACCATACACTGATGTTTAAAACATCACCCCGATCGAAAGGAGAAATTTTAAATGCGCCGTTAAAAACCGTAAACAGGCTAAAGTACGTAATAACAGTTTTTATGCTTATCACGAATACAGGAGGCTAATAATAATCGCGATTCGTAACGCACTCTCAATTGATATCCCGCAAAAGTTGGAAACGCGGGCGCGTTGTTACGTATGCACATGCCAAAGTTGCCTTCGTGCGTGCTGTGTTGCAGGACTAGTTTTATCGCGGGGGGAGGGGGCCATAATGATACCTCCTTTTTATTCCCTCGTCGTTACACGCACGAGTATCCATTACCATGGCACTTAATATTGCACGGGCAGTTGCGCGCCAAGCCATCGATTTAAATGGTGGAATGAAAAAGACAATGATGTTTTACGAGATAAAAAGCATCGTGCAAATCAAGCATCCGCATTCGCGCGGATTATCGTTCCATGTTGTCTCTTGATATCGGCATCTAAGAATCCAAGAACGATCTAATGATAATAACTCATTTCTTTCAGACGAAGGGCCATGAATTTCGGGATAAGTTAAATAAACGCGAATAGACGTGGCCAGGTGGAAATTTGTGTGCGAAATAATAGATTTGTAGGACGAAGCAATAAGTTTCTCGTGGCGGCCGACTAAGCGAAAAGCGGATTTCATTTAACAATGACTATTAAGCGAGACGGAGTAACCGGAAATCGAACGGTAACCGATGTCGTGATAGATTTCTAAAGAACGGGCGATCTTTGGACGAGAACGACACGAGCTTACGAGCTTACGATCGTATTTCTCCCTTTATACTTCTCTTCCGCTGTTTTCTCTCCCGTGTGCGATGTCCCTCGCGGATCATTCTATAAAAAGCCTTTGGGGGCTGGAGACGCATGTTACACGCGAGACGAATCAACGTTGCGTTCACTTAAAGACGAATCGGATTAGATCATGATCGCGGTAATCTTTTCGAGGCTTTCCAATGATACCAGGCTCATCTTTACGACTCTCTTTCTTTTTTTTCTACTTCAGATGGACACGCCAGTGCAGGCGAACACGATTGGGACGTTTATTGGCTCACCAAATCACACTACGAATTACACGCAGGTAAAAAGATCGATGTCTTTGAAAATTTCTGTAAAAATATTTTTGGGTCATCAGGGTTGGATAGTTAAAAAGTTAAATGTTAAATAATTAACTTATTTAAATGACAAAGTGTTAAAAAGTTAATAACTTTTAACTTAACTTAATTTTAAATGCGTTAATTTTTAACTATATTTTTGGCTATAATTTTGAAACACAAATTTTAACTTATTTTTTCCTAAGTTATAAAAAATTACTTATGTAAAAGTAAAAATACATTCTCATATAGAAAACAATATTTTTTTGTTATTTCATGTAAATTTAATTTACAAAGAAAATATTAAATTTATTTGATGATCCATATTATAATCATTTTGTTATTTAGAGTAATCAATGTTAAAAAATTGTGACATTCTAATTTATTTTAAAATGCTTTTTACAATTAACTTTTAATTTAACTTAATTTAATCTTAATATAACTTTTAATTGGTTTTCTGTTGATGCAACCTTGCTTTTATAAAAAAAACCCCAAATTAATATACTTCCTGTTCACGTGAGGTTTATATTGTATATTTATCTTTGTTTAATTATGTACCTGTTATTTGTGCCTCAGAGCGACGTGATTAATGTCGGTGGCGAATTAGGCAGCGGGGACACGGGATACTTTAGCACGAGTCCACAAATGGCGTATCAACCTGCGACGACGACCACCGCTACTCAGCAGCTAACACCACAAACTCCAAATACACCTACGATTATTCTCACAGGTATTGTCAGTAGTTTCAATTGCGTTTCGTATCAAAAAATATTTTCAAATAAGTTATTTCATTTTTTAAAATAATATTTTTACCGAGATATCATTGCAAAACAATGACCTCAAAAAGAAAAACGAAGCTACTTATTTATATTTTATATAAGTATTTGTTGTATATAAGATGTGTTGAAAAAAATATATATTTGTCTACTCTTTATATGTTGTATAAATATTCCTTAAAATTTCACTTTCGTAAATTTATTCAGCTCGTTACAAAAAATTGTCAGAAATTTTTGAATAATCTGATCCTTCAGTCCCCTAAATTCTTAAATATATGTATATATAAGATGCTTGAAGAAATGTAATAAGTTAAAGAAAGTGTGTCAAGTGCTTTGATGCTATAAAACGTGAAGAAATATGGATGCTATAAAATTTGAAAAAATTTCGATAAAAAATAATGTGTTACAGACTTTTCTGGTGCGGATGATCTTACGAATCCGGAATTTGTGAAAGACCTCGGAACAGCGATGATGGGTGATTTTGACCCGGAAATGTTCCCATCGGACGATGCCCTCAGACAGGGCCTTGATCCGATCGATGTGGATGGTCTACAAATGCTCGCTGACCCTACGATGGTTATATCGGATTCCAGCGCCGAAGCCCACTTTAGATTAGATCGACTTTAAGGGAAGAAATTTTACTCATTTACCAACCACTCGTGTCGACTATTGCGTAGGATAAAATAAATTCTGTCCTGGTGTCGTGATTAATTCTTAAGACACTTTGACATATTGGGGTACCACTTCTTGGGCACTGGCATATTTGCAGGGAAATGCGCGTCAATATGTATAAATACATATTTATAAATTTTATTTACAGCGTATAAATTCTCTTAAGCAAACTTATACGCGAATATTTTTATCTCATTATATAAAATGCTGTGCATTTTTTTTATCTCATAACCTAACCCATACATGATGTCAGATCTGTATTATTTTTATGAATAGCGTATTTGTGTCTGAAACATTTCGAAATATTTTCTGGAAACAGGTCAGTGGTCAATGAAAGTTGTTTCCCGCTCGTGATAAACCGCTACTTGACGATTAAGTAACATATATATACATATATATATATATAAATCTTTATTAACCCTTTTTTTATTTTACACTACTTTGTACATTGTATCATGTATGATCTCTAAGAAGCACAAAAGAAAAAGGTTTACTGATTTATACATGCTTTTATCATAATGCAATTATAGTGAAGTAATCTACCGTTTAGGCCAATTTAAAGTTAGAAAAGACGATCGATTATGCTCCTCAACGAGGAGTAATTAAAAACGCATAAAGATATAGAAGTGAGAGAGGAGGGAGATGCCTATCGGCGGTACACGCCAACAGCGATCTAGATTCTTGTGTTTCCTTTTCCTCATTACATCCTTGCGAGCAACTTACGATCATAAACATTTATGTTAGTAGTACCTAATCTGTACAAATAATTCATTATTTTCTTGTCACCCCTTAATATCGCGTTCGCGTTATACTATGAATTAGTTTAGGTAATACAGGATTGTATTATTGAACAAATTTAGGCTCGATTAATATTAATCGAAAATTACAATTGGATCTGTGATACTGAACGATTAAATCCTAAGAAATTCAAAAGCAATCTCACCAAAGAGACTGCATTTTTCAGAAACGGGCTTTTCTACATTTCAAACATGCAATCCTGCTACTAATAACAATTTCTAGATTTATTACTTCATTTAAAAAGAATGGTTAATTATAATTTCCAATCTCTCCGTTAATTATTAATACTTTTTATTTATCGCTGAATAAACGCAGTGATAACAATGAGCAGAAAGAAAATGTCATATGCGTGTACCCTCGGCGGTTGTCAATTGTTTTTTGAAAGTAATACATTATACTTTATATGCATTCGATAATTAATCGAATGTGAAATTAAGATAATTGTTAATAACTGTGAAATCAAGATGATCCTTATATCTAGACACATTGTAAGTAGCATACCATATCTTTCTCGATAACACATTCAAATTCTTCGTTCTAGTTAAAGACATAATGTAGGCGATTAGTATACGGAATCAGGCTACGAGATACCGAAGAGCGCGGTAGAATCTATGGTATAGTGTAGTCTGAGGCCAACGGTGCATACTTCAGCACACATACACCTTTCACTTTATATTAAAATAGATTGAAATTTCAACAGACGTAAATCGCAAATAAAATCGCTATCGCTAATATCATGTTCATATCTTATAAATATAGATCATCCTCTGTCTGCAAGGATAAATAAATATAACGGAATGGTGTTAAGGAAGTTCTTGTATGTACGAAGTATAATGGAGAATGTCTCTTTTTACATCATCGCTGTTATATTAGCTATCGGTTGGCTCACACTTCGTAATTACAAGAAATTTTTTACACGATAAGAAATCCGCAGAGAGTGCATCTTGACGAAAGAAATTTAAACAATAATCTTTACATATTTAAAATGTGATTAATGTGACCAAGAATTGAATCATTGATATATCCAAAAGTTTATCGTAGTAGATGAAATTCTCTTCCCGTTTGCTCTCTCTCTCTCTCTTTTACTTGCAAAGTCTCGTCCGCGTATATGCAAATGCAAGAGGTGCCAAAAGCGCGTAGATATTCGTCATAGATTGTAAGATCGTGCTATCGATTCATAATCGTGCAATATAAACGTATGTATATGATCGTCGGTCGTTTAACATAAGGTTTAAACCAAGTTAAATGTTAACCAAGATCGTAACGTCAATTTATCATTGTCATTTTAACCGTAAATACGAAAGGCTTACAAAAGGGAATACAAAGAGCACAGAATTTTAACTAGGAATTTTAAAAAAGAAAAACAGATTTATTCCTGTTATCTAACATATTTTGCTGATACATACATTACTGTCTTTGGACATTCAAAGCTAAGGTATATTCAAAATGCAAAACATTACGGGTAATGTGTGCAATATATAGCAAAAAATCATAAAGAGAAAATCACATAATTGTGTTAACTATTGTGTTAATAATTAAGCGAATTTAATCAATTTGTAAGACTTTTAATTAAATTTGGTATCGATTTTATCGAAATAAAACATTGTAAAATGATTGTTAAAATGTATATATATGTTGTATGATATGATCTGATAGCGCTAATTTATTTTAACAAATGAGAGTGTAATTGTAATAGTATCGAGTTATCGACCTCAAAGATCAAAACGAGAATCTGTTTTAACATTATAACCTTATGATTGCATAAATACTATTCTCAGACATCGTGCATTTTGTTTTATTTATATAAACTTTGATAAATATTTAGTGCATGTCAATCTTGCTCGAAATAATTTAATTCACGAAGAACCTCTTTATTTCAAACAGCTTGTAATTTAATAGTGAACGATGTCTCGATACTAAAACCAATGATATTCTTTTTAATTTGAAATTCGATGACCGTAACTGAGAGATGTGCGATCCTTGGAGACACGTTACGCGAGAAAAAATAATTAATTTTTTGCAAAAACATTTACACAATTTCAGCAACTCTGTAAGATCGTAATATCGGCATCTCTTTTACGATTTGTTATAAGCTTGCGATGAAAGTCGAAGACAGAATGTAAATGTATAATATTACAATAGACTTTATATATTTTATTTAGCGTTATACACACATACACACAATTTGATTATGTTACAAATCAATTTTCTAAAGACGAATCTCTTTTTAAGAGTAGGAAGCGAAATGAGGTTTCTACCGAATCGTATTTTCTAATTTTAAAGATCACGAAACACGATAATCCAACGTAGCACGACCAAAGTATCATCAGGAAGATTTTACAGTTTGAAATGTGTAATCGTATAAATTCGTACATGTTTCCTTATTTGCTGCTATACGAAACCACGTTGAAGCCTCAATCGAAACGAATTTTAATATACTTTATTTCCTTCTGTCTCCTGTATGTTTCTAAATTTCATGCCTAGCTTTTCTTAATTTCTAATAGAAAACATTTACCATTTGTTTTTCCTGACACGCATCCCAAAAACATACACACATTTTTTTCTCTCTCCCTCTCTCTCCCCCTTCTCTTTCTCTCTCTTTCTCTCTCTCTCTCTCTCTCTCTCTCTCTCTCACGCTCTCTCTCCCTATCTCTCTCTCCCTCTGTTTTATCGCATCGAGGAGAGGAGAGACTGGCTTAAGATTAATAAAATCGCAAGCCTGTTGTAACGTGCAATTAAAGAAAATAAAATAGCAGCGAATGGAAAAGCGTCGCTGCCTATAGTCTCGCGTTAGGTCGATCGGTCACGTCGATCCGCGAGGGCTTAATGAAAGAAAATTTGTAATATTTGTATATAGCCATGTTATACTGTGGTAAAAGAAAATTACCTATTATTATAAATAATATTATATATATAAATATATATTATATATATATTATCTATATGTAATACCGTTACGTTGTTGTACTACATTATTGTGAACACCATTTCTCAGACATCGATTTTTTTAAATAAAAAAGAAAAGAGCTCTCTTTCGACACACACTAAATACCAAGCCAAATCCGTCATGTTATTTGCCACGCGTGTGGCTCGCTCGTGTCGTTATGCGTATACCATGTGCATCTCGTAATCGTTGCATTCGCATGACACTTGTACGATCGATTTGCGCGCCGGTAAATTGTTCTTTGAAATGTTTCTTCGCTTTGTATATGATTCATTACATATCGTACAGAGAAGTTTCCATAGACATCAAAGAGATTATACAGCGATTAAAACGTTGCTCCAAAATATTCTTATTCAACTTTCCATTAATTTCTGACCTGTCGTATATCTTTAAGTAAAGGAACGAAGCCGAGGAAAATAAGAGCGTCTGCGATTTTCTAAGAAAGATCGGTGCCTGAGCGTTTTAGTAATGGTAATGAGCCTTTTCGTCAGACTGAAGTTCGTCCTAATCCAACTAACAGATAGTCAATCGCGGCGGATATTTCGCAAATGTACAGCCTTTGTTAAGACATCGTTACCTGAACGATACGATCAATTCGCACGCGATTTTAATAACACATTATGAAAAGTTATTTAAAAAGCGTAATTATCTAAAATAACGCGATTTTAAGTATGTCGATTAATAATCAAATAATATTCGATGACATTGATTTCATTCACGAATGATTGCAGTAACTGGACTAGGTCATAGCTTTTTTTTTTATTTAAAAAAGGAATGCATCTTGTAAGAATGCATATTATGATGGTGCATTCGAAAAAATACAAGGTTGAATAGTAACTAATTAAAAAGTTAATAACACTTAAGTTAATTTTAAATAAATTAATTTTTAACTTTAATTAATTATTTTAAGAAATAAACTTTAACTTATTAACTTTTTTCCCTAAGGAAAAAATTTACCTATATAAAAGAAAAAATTATCCTCATACATATTTCTTTATTATTTCATATCAATAAAATAATTTACAAATGAAATATTAAATTTGATGATTTGTATCGTTATTTAGACTAAATTAATTTTAAAAAGTTATATTCTAATCTAATTTAATATAAAAAAATGAACAAATGAATATATACATATAATGCTTCAACTTTTAACTTAACAACTTAATTAAATAATGAAAAATTTTTATCCTTTACCATTTTATTCCATTTTGACTTAGAAAAGATTTGTAATCCAGTCCAGTTACTAAAGTGATCTCATATCTCTTTCTCCAAACGCAAAGATCTCATCTCGATTTACTTTGCGTTATCCGTATCACATACAATTTTTGTTCGGCATGCAACGATGTATTTATTCGAAAAGAAAAAGAGAGAAGCTCAGATATATGAAAAAAAATTGAAACGAACATATTTCATTCACACATACTACATGCACACTCGCGAAAGAATATTTTCATCTAGCATCTAAGTTTCCTGAACATTTTCATCGTACTCGAATCCTAGTCGATGTAAATAATTGTTTTATATTGTTAATATTAAAGTAGATCGATTACGGAACGAAAGGGGCAGATTGTATATTTCGGGATATTACGGACGTGCCGACACGCGATGCATTATCTCTGTTTTCGACGTCCATAAGATGTATAAGCGCACAAAACCGATTAACGATTTTATGTGTCTTCTTCGTGTTTAATCGTAATCTTTATTAATTAAATCTTGAACGTCTACGAAGCGTCTGTGTTTTTGCCTGGGTACCTCTCTCTCTCTTTATCTCGATTGGCGCTAAAAATCAGCCTGGAGAACGCGACGAAAACTGAATCTACTTGTAAGATAAATTAATAGAAACTGCAATAAAAAATTCGCTTTTTTGCTTTATGGAATAAATGTTTCAGCATTGTTATAGTAATATCACTTTAATATTACGAGTTTGTACTGAAGAATTATGTGTCAATACCTTGTGCATAAAACATCGGCGATAAATAATGTTAAAGTCAAAGAATTATGCAATTTAAAAAATACATCTCTTAATTGATACTGGCATGAAAAGCAGAGCAATTAAATTTCGATAAATCTTTTTAATAATGTGCAGTGATCCACTTTTTTTCTTTTTTTCCGTATTTTTTGTTTCTCTATTATAATACCATCTCAGAATTCTAAACGATTAAAATACACATGTATTTTTACGTGATTTATTTGGATATATAGAATTAATGAAAATTGAATTTTATTTTTAGATTAAATAATAGATCGGTT
>QKQZ01055229.1:0-21251 GCA_003595255.1 Solenopsis fugax | reverse complement strand
AGGCAATGTAGTCTTACGTATAGTCGCCAGTAAAAAATAATAAATAATTAGAATTTAATCGACGAACTGGCAAAATTGTGTTTAATAATTAATTTGACTATAACGAATTTTTTTTCTGCATCTCAATATTTTGTTAAACAAAATTATATCCTCATACAGAAAAGAAATTAGTATCAAATCAACAATTCATTGTTTCATATATAAACGAGAATATAAAATCTCCTTGGAAGTATTTATAATCTTAAAAAGACATAATTTGCTGTCATAAAGAAATTTTGTTTCTTCATGTAAGCAAATTATGTCTGATCTAGATTATCAAATTCTTCCAAGAAGATTTTATTCTTGCTTATACATGAAACAATGAATTGATAGTCATTTTTTTCTGTACAGTTGTTTCGATCTGCATTTGTTTCATTGAAAAAAACGTTTGCGTTTTTAGTCGAATTCCAAGCCGTGTGTACAGCTCCGTGCCCAGCTCAGCTGTAGCCAATGGGTTAATTACGGTGCTTCTTTCTGAAGACCGAGGGGGTCACGTTTTGATGGATTACTCTCGTGGTTTTTCCCGTTACCGAAATTGTGAGGTTGTACACCGTGTTCAATCAATTTCGTAAACGCGTTCTTAAGCCTCCGGCTAACGCGTAATCATCGCGGCACACAATCGATAAATCGCCACCGATGGAAAATCACTCCCTGCCTCTCGCCGGGGTGATGACTGATAGTCCGTTCGCGCGCATCAAAGACGTCTCGAACTCGTTTCCACGCTTTACCGAGACTGTTCTTATATCGCGCAGTTTTTCTGTGCAGCGCAATGAGTAGTATTGAGTAGCAAATGCACACCCTGTACTCATCTGATTAGTAGCTATCGATTATTTATCATGTCGCCAATAGCTGAGATAAAACGTCAATTCCCAAACTCGTATTTCGAGATCTTCAGAGTCAATCGAAATCTATAGTGGCGAGACAATAACAGGATGATATTTTCCGAGTAAAATTGATAATTATGATTTTAATGACTGCTACATAAATAGTTATCAATTTATGAAGTAATACGTGATGATTTCATATTGATTATATAATGTAAAGGTAAATTTGAGAATTGTAAATTTTGGCTGTAGATGGTTAAGTTAAACCGAAACGTCCTGTAATTAAATAAATTATTAATTATATATAAATAATATCGGTTGTCTGCTCGCTATATTTGTCCTTTTCTTATTATGATATTGCTTGTGCTAGATCGAGCTAGATATTGATATTGTTTCTAATTCGTGACGATTTGTCTATACGTAATGTCTATTGAGCTGATAATTAAGCTAATAATTTTATGATATATAAAATCGATTATTGATTTTATTAATTAAATGAATGAGCAATTGTTAATTTATATCGAATTTATAATGATTACTATTATCATCGCAAGGCTTAAACAATTCTTGCGTCATACATATGTTGTCCCTTATAAAATTGAATTCTTGAAATCTCAATTCTTATTTTAATACTAATCACTTTTTTCTTTCCCACGAATCTTCGAAAAAAATCGGGGACTGCGATTTAGATAGACTATCTGTTACACATTCAGATAAATTACTTGATACAGCGGGTAATACGCTGGGACGTATGCGCGCTGATAGATAATAATTTTTTCCCCATTTGCTATCGAGATTGTCCGATCGTGTTGCGCTTATATTCAGAAGCTGTGATACAGCAAACGTGATATCATCTGGGTTTCACAAGGTGGCCTCACGACGATGTGGGAGTCGCCATCGGCTCTCGGCCGCGCTTCTCCCGCGCGGCTAGATCGCATCTGCGATAGAAACGTCGCTGAATGTTAACAGCGGCACCCGAAAGTCCGAAGCTTCGAAGCGAGTCGCGCGCGAGCACGAGATAGATACGAATTTCCTGATGTCGAAACACCTTCGAAACACCTTCGAAACACCTCGGCGAGAAGTCCGACCTGTGTGGCGAGAGGAGATTTTGTCTAATCTCGCGCACGCAGAGTACGAATTAGCTATTTGCTACGGTACCGCGTTCCTTTGGCACTTTAACTTCCTTATTCTTTTAGCTGGCAGGCATCCGCCGCGCCGGCTCCCGCATTCAGAAATCACGCGGTGCTTCGGCTTCGCTGCCGGCCTCGTATTATCGAAATTGCCTAGCGCGAACGTTACTCCCTAGTAATTCTAATAATTCAATCTCCAGCCCCAAACGTACTTCAATTACTATCAACCTCGCTGCAAACGAGATAGCGAAATACGTTTCTAGCCGTTTCAGTGGATAATTTTTATGCTCGTAATGACTTGGACAGTTCCGGCGATGTTGCAAAAGCCAGGGTAAATAAAATTACAGCCTGAATCCGTATTACCGTAAAATAAATCTAAACTACATGTTACCTATATATACGCATTTTTCGCATGTAATTTATAATAATTTACCAACACGTCGCGTCGTGGTTCAGCATTCTTCTTAAATTTTTATTCCCGTTTCCTCCTTCGAAGGGCTCAGGTGGCATGTTCTACTACAGTGCGCAATATGATTATTCCACTCTTTTCTTCTCTCTCTCTTTTTTTTTTCTCGCGACTGCGATGAAGAATGGATAGCGTAGTGGATGAAGGGTGGACGTCTAGCCGAGTGTAGGAATAAAAGGAGAGGGCGCGGTAGAGGTGGAGGCGACCAAAGGAAGTGCCACGGAACAAAGAACAAAAGTGGGCGAATTCCCACTCGGTCGAGATAAAGCGGGGCGAGACTGAAAGGAGAAGAAGGAGAGTCGGAAAAGAAGCGGAGGAAGAAGATCGCGCGCTGCCCCCGCTATGGTCCTGAAGATATTCGCGGACTAATTGAATTTACGAGCTCGCCGGACCGGCCGACGATGTAAGGTCGTGCCGGTCGGTCGGTCTTTGGTCCAGATTCGGTGTACGCCACCATTAGTGCGACTACTCCTCCCGTCACCGGTGTACCGCGCAGTAGCGATAATCGTAAGTTTCGCGATTATATACGACAAACGGTCGAAAACTTGGTTGCCGCATACGTGACCGCGATATTTGATACGATACCAGGTGTTCGCTTTCCCTGCTCTTTCGCTCTGTCCGCCGCGCCGTTTGGAGCCTTGCCCACCGTAGCGTCATCGATGAACTCTCGATGCCTCGGTATTCCCGTAAGAAAACACGTCGCTTCGCGCCGTGGCAGTCTCTCGTTGTCACTTGAGCCGATACGAAACTTCTGTTGCGAGCAATGGGTAATTTGCGAATTTTTTAACAACTCCTTTCATTTATAATTATTTTATTTTTCTAACTTGGTCGATTTTATTAGCTCCCGATAAGAGCTAAAGCATGTTTGAATGTGAAACGTGTTTTAATGAATAAATTTTTAGTACACTTCAATAAGATTAAATGCGCATAAATCGAGAAGTCGTGGTCGTATAATTAGACAAAGAACGAGTCTATATATATTACTTGTGAATTTTTATCGAAGCCTGTACCTTTTCGCAATACGTAACCCGGTCCCCGGACGTGCTGGAGATCGGTTCAATGGAACGAAACCGGTCTTCGTTTGTTCGTGAACTCGCACCGATAACCGGTATAACTAACCTCCCTTAACGACTAAAATGCGAATGCGCGAAGTCAAAGAAAAACGACGTGGCGAGTTACCTCTCTTTCTCTTTTCCAATTCTACCCATTCTCATATGAGTTTATTTTGATACAAATAGATTTTTTTAAATAAAATATAATATTTACTTAACATATTAAACTTATTGAAATTTATTTAATATAACTTATTTAATAATTAATAAACAGAGGTAATTCTATTTAGAGTAAATGTAAATGTGAACATAAAATTAACAAAATAAAATAAAGAGTGACAAAAGAACAGTTTTCGTTTCGATAAATATGATGATCTATTACATTTTTTTTCTGTAATGCAATATAATGATAATTATCCTAAAGAGATTAAGTTAAAGTCGGAGTTGCTTGTAATAATTTATAACGTTTATTGTGGAAACAAATGACTTTGTGCAAGTTTTAATGCAGCTCTTCAACGGTGACACATACATGAGAAACGATTAAGGTAGGAAAAAAGAATTGTCAATGGGAAAGCGCACTTGCGTCGCCATGAAGACGTCCGTCGAAAAAATGCCGACACTTTTTAGCGCTTTTTTCCCGGGTAGTTCAAAGCCGGTGGGACTTTCTGTTTCTGTCTTACGTTTCTCTTTCTCGCTTGCATGCTTTCAGAACTGTAACGTGACGAGCGTACACCTTTCTTTTCGTTCTTCCTACTCCTTTCTCCCCTGTCATTATCCCCCTCCCCTTTCCCTCCACGAGAGCTTTTCTAACATTAAAGCTGCCGTGGCAAGGTTCTCACAAAAGCGACAAGTGGAAAGCAACCCGGTTGTTAAGCGTTCGCGTTAACGTTAATAACGATAATGGATCCGCGACGAAAGTGTGAGAGGCGGATAGAGCGAGTGAGGGATTAGGGGGTTGAGAGGGAGGACTGGTTGAGGTGCTTCTCCACTGGTGGTGTGTAATTAGGAAAGATATCATTACGCCACCAATTAACGGAGCTTTCGACTCACCGCGAAAATTAATGAGCGCGCGATAAATGCAGGCGACATGTTGTCGTGTAGAAAATGTCGCGATTTCGCTGGATTTTCTTACAGAATGCGCGGTGAAGTGTAAAATAAGTAGTACGACAATTTTTATGCAATGTGATTTTTATTTGCGAACCATTTTAGTTCCTCGGAAAGTAAAAAGAAGGAAAAATGATTATCAATGTTTAACTTTGAAAAGAAACTTAATTAGCAATACGTAAGAAATAAGAACTTTATTATGGTCTTGCTGATATTTTTATACCATTATTTAGTCCCGATTTTATTTCCTGGCCCTCGCATATAATACAAGAAAATGATTAAATGTCTCTTAAAAGCAAAAATAAATAAGTAAAAGATAAAAGAGACACGTAAAGCAGATGTTGTAGCTCTCTATATTTTATGTAAAATGCAAATAGAACTTGACGTATGTTGCGTAAACACTTATAACTGTCAGACTTTCTTATATAAATTATAATACTATCATGATGTTCGCTCGTTCTCAGTATATATAGAAAAATATATAAAGAAAAATTTATCACTTGTATAGCTTTATAAATTTATGTGACGTACATCAAATTTTATTTGCATTTTGCATAAAATATAGAGAAATAGCTTTAACAACGTACACTGCTTTACGTACCTCTTTTATCTTTTACTTATTTATTTTTGCTTTCGAGAGGCAACATCTGGCAATGCAGTCTCCGTTTTACTCATGCATATTTTTGAACATGAATAATTCCGGACATTTTACTCGGATACAACATATAACTACTGACGTGCGTATCATGCTTCAAGGAGCGAACATGAAGCTTAGATGAGAGTCAAGATGATATCAACGCCAAGTTGGCGCCAACTTTCGGCCTGCGACACATTGCTTCCTGTTTGTTTCGCGGTACGTGAATCACACGGGACAGGTCGACGTATCGGACGATCATCAAGCACCGTGTAATAAAGGACGAAACCTCCTAATTGCGGTTTAATGACCTCATCATCCGGTCCATTCCACGAAAACACGTTGCCTCGTACACTCGTGCACTTTCCTTTTTGTTTAAGGTCAAATTCGTAAAGTTGAGCGAAATTCTACAGAACGGAACCGAATCAAATCATTTTATTCTGCAATTCCCAAATAAATAAAATGTTGTTATACATTATATTGTCGCATTTTACATTTAATTTTCTAAAAATACGATATAGTATTTAAGCAACAAATACTATAAAAGGTTAAAAGAAACACAGCAAAATTTTTAGTTTCATTTTTTATATCATATTTTTTACATTAACTATTAAATACAAATTAAATAAAATACAATGATTAAAAGTCAGAATTATAAAACATTTGTTAAATAGTATTGCAACTACAAATTATATGTAAGATATAGGTATATGTATAAAAAATATGCCAAACTATATATTTATATATACTATATACTATATATGTATATATTTGATTTCGCGCTTGCAAAAGTTATTTTATTATTTATAATTAATTTTGATTAGCACTTATCGTATAATACGGTAATTTGATAATAAAAAATTAGTATTTTCAGAAAAATTACATTACATCAATCTAGTAATAAATTTTCTTATTCTTTTGAAAATGTAAGATATATTACCAATTATATCATTTTCAAGAACAGTTGATGCTTGAAAATAATTGATCGGTACAATTAGAGAGTGTATCCATTCTTGAATCACTTCCTACGCTTTTTCTTCTCATTATTATCTCTTCGTTTTCTTATTCGGATAACGACTGAAGGATAGGAATATTTTTATCTCCCGGAATTGGATATTTCTTCTTCTAAATACATTGGCTCAGCAATGCCAATAAAATTTAACAAGGTTTGGATTTACAACTTGTGGGATCTTTATTTCTCTTTTCTTCGTATCTTCTCTTTTTGCTCGTTTTATACGATTCTCTTCTATTGATAAACTGAATAAGAATATAACTTATTTAACCGTAAAAAGAAGTAATTGTTGAAAGTTACGATTTGATGTTTATAAAACGTTATTGTTTTATGAAAGAAATTTTATACCACCGAATTATATAATCATGAAATTTTTAAGAACTTTTTGATTTTTACAAAAAAAAATTATGACTTTTTGAAAATTGTATCTTACTCTCTTTTTGAATCGTTACAATTCTAATTATGTCCGATTTTTTCCCGTTTTTATGAAAATAATCAACAATTATATCTCATGAAATCGCTATCTATGACATCTGTGGTTTTAATATTATGTTCGAACAAATTCCAACTGTCATAGGTGTGTCGTATCATACGCTACGTGTTATTCTACACGTATACCGTCGGCGCACTCGTCAGCAACTTCGCTTCTCGTTTCATGCAAAAGAAAAAAAAAGACACGAGAAAATGATCGTACCGGTCGATTCGCAGATTACTAATCGTATATCCAACTGAGAACCAGTTTCTTCGTGTACGATAAACGTCTTTTTATCGATGCCTGGACGCAGCGCTATCATCTTCGCCCAATTATTGATCCGTCAAAGGCATTCGAAAGTTATGCGACAACCTGCAGTGATTTATTTTTCCGCATTATCGACATACTCGGACATTTCGATTATTTCGTTTCTCTATCAAGTGATACTACTTTACAGGATACGATTGGCGTTATACGAGTTTTTCTTTGATCACTTGAGTTTACAAAAAACTATTTTCAAGTATAGAAGTTACTCGAATCTTTAAAACTGTAGCAACATTTAAGTCGTTTTCTCTATCGATTACTATAAAATATCTATTAAATAGCATATTTTATTTCATCGTGTTTTATTTCATAAATGCTGATTTAACAGCATTATATAGAAAATAATATTATGCCCTTAAACATGCCGAAAAGATAAATAGTTAATTTTAATATACTAAGAACAAAATTTGTTGAAAGATTAAAATATTTATATGTTCAACTAAATATTGAATTGGTTTAGTTAATTCTTGTTAAAAAAATTTTTAAATTGTTGACATGAATGAACTTTACCTTTTTTGTGCAACTAAATAATTGTTGAATCAATCCAATATTTAGTTGATCGTATTAGACTAAATATTTTAGTATTTTAACAAATTTTTTTCTCTCTTATAAGTTGAATCGATCTATAATCATCCAAAAAATTATTTATTTATTTGAAATGAATACGACTTTCACGCCGATACATTTAGAAATCTATGATAATGTATTACCTCATACATAATGTCTAACAAAGAATACTAAAAATACAATTTGAATGCTCTAACCCTGCCCTTCTAACTTGTGCAGCGTGTCGGCATGGTTGGATCGATCAGAATCCCCGCATTAATCATGTGCATCGCCGAAAGAAAGTAATCAGTGCTGCTTGTTGAACATGCTTTCAATTAAACGTGGTAAATTGCGGCTTGCTTCATTTATAATTAAGCGCGCTTCTTAAGGTTCGGAGGACGACGACTGGATTACACATTTGTAATCAATGTCAATAATAACACAGCGTAAAGCTCGCGCTGCACGATCTTAATGAGCTTTATGCACTGTTGTTGCTTCATCAACCTCCCACTGTAATTGTAAATGAATCCCTAATTCATTCGAATCGTCCTGCGCACGCGTGATGCGTGCTAACAAGAATCTCTAATAGAAATAGATATTCTGAGAAACTCCCGAGTGCCTTACCCGCGGCGCGTTTCATGATGAATATGAAAACTTGTGATGCTCCTACACTCGTTATTCATCCTACGTTGATAGGTTCAGATACACACGAAGGCGGACACTTTTCATTATTTATGATTCATATCACTCGCTTATTGAATAGGCCGCACGCGATCATAAAATGGAATAAGAGTGCATCAGCAGAGATACCATTTTACACATTAGAGTAAAATAGGCGTGTTGTTCAGCATTTAAATTAGTACGAGTTTAAAATTTAAGTTTCAGTTTATTTTTCGCAAAATCCTTGTAATAGCGCGATACATTAAATATTAAAAAGAAAAATATTAAAACGCAATAAAATAAAAATTTAATCAGCAATACTATCAGATAACTTGATAACTTATAATTCATAACAACTTGATAGCTGTTAGCTTATTGATGTTACGTACGGAATATCGCTTGAAAGAATCGACGATGGGCTGGATATATTCGAGTCGGATATCGCACACGTGAGGATTCTGATACCTAGCGGCACGGACCGTACGTGAGCGTACGTCGACACGTACGTGCCGTTAAGAAACTTCCTTATTCGGATCGCCGTGCCGCTGTCACGTGCAAACCATCCGGTCGACATTGTTGCATTCTTTCACCGAGTCTTTCGCCGAGTCCTTCGTCGAGCGTTTCGTCGAACGCTCGGCTCTTAGAACTTCTCGCCGAAGAATATTTTCAGCTGAGAGAAATCGCTACGTGTTCGCGATTTTATCCGGTTGGCCTGGTGCAGGATAGAACGAGAATTTTTCTCCGCTCTAAGACACATTACGTTTTATGCGATTGCAAAATAGTACGATCCATAATGCGACTAGTGTTGGTTGGCGACAAAGCTACGGTCTGTCATTTGTTATTTTTTTTGAAGAATTTGCTGTTTATTCTAATATTTTACACACATGGAAAGAACAGTTTTGCTACACTGAGAAAAAAAAATCGTTAACTCGATTAAATTTCTTTAGTTCAAATATTTATGTATTTAAGTTAAATATTTATATGTTTATAAATTAAATATATAAATGCTTAAAGTTCAAGTATTTTATGTATTTAAGTTAAGTACATAAATACTTGAACTGAAGAAATCTAATCTAGTTGAAAAATTTAATTAATTTAACAACTTTTTTCTCAGTGTAAAAATTTAGCTGGATAAAGGTGAAAATAATTGTTTCCATCAAAATAATTATATAGACGCTCCAGCTGAGATTGCTAAAACTTTTTGCAGCATTGCTCATCATGTTTGTCCTTCATAACTATTTTGATGATCCAATAAAATTATTTTCATACTTGTATCCGATTAAATTTTTAGACATCAGCGTTCTTTCCATGCAGTTGTAAATTGCAACGAAATCATTAAATAAAAGCGAAACTGAAGAAAACTAAGGAGACAACATAGATATTTGCAAATTTTTCGCATTACTAAAGATTAACTCGTATTATACGCGAGCTCTTCTCATTTAGGGTGATTCTCATAATCTCTAGTCAGAAGCGTGATAATCTTCTGCGTATTTGTTTGGTGTGTATGTGTGTGTGCACTTTTTATAATTTACACATGTATACGGGATTTATATAGTATAACATGTCGGTACATATAAGTTTAATAGCTTGTTAGAGGAGCTCTTATAGCAAGATACTCTCGGTGATTTGCCACTGCTTTCTGAGAGGTGGCGATCAAATAAAATTGATGTTTTTCATCGAACTTGAATTATGGTCTTCAGTATAAAGAGCAGATATCTCTGCGTCATGATCGCCACTTAATATGTTTACATAATATAAATATGTTAAAAATTCATGGAATGACTATAATCATAAATCAGTAATTCATAAAGTGGGCTTTGGCAACAATCATTAATCTTTGTCATTAATTAAACGTATTATTGCGGCGCGAAAAACTGAGAGCCAGCTCCCGAATTGCAAGGTGTATTCTGATTCGATTCCTGCATACCGATCGATCGGTTGGTGCTCGATTAAAAAGAGAACCGCGTAATCGAGATAAGTGGGGCTACTTTATAATAAGAGGGCACACTTTTGGCTTCGGCGATCATAGGTGTCGGTACCTGCCGTTGTCTGTCGTGAAATATAGAGATACGTCGGTATCGCCATCGCGGTAACGTATAATTTGACGATATATCGCGCTAATTAATCGCACTTCATTCCTGAACCGTCCTCTCGATTTAACAATGTACTATATAACTTCTCAGACGCGACAGCTTAGAACTGTCAAGATGGTGGGAACGATCTTCATTTCAAGGACGAATATCTGTCGGATATCTGTTAAAAAGTTTTACATCGGTTATTCGACCTGAAAAGGATTAAAGATATATCAGACGTATACCAAAATTTCAGAAGATATAATTGATTTATGAAAGAGTTAAGATAACACAATTGCTTGGTGGATTGTAAATTTTTTTTAACGCATTTTTTTTAGTGCACTTTTATTTACACGGAGAGAATTTTCTTTTAGAATTTACCCTCAAAATCATCATAATAGTCGTGGGACAACAAAATTTCGAAACATTTTATTACTTATTTAGAAAAATTTACTATAATTTTAGTAAAATTTAATCAAACTTTTATAATATAATTTAGTAAAATTTATAAAATTAATATAAACGAAAATTTAATATGACCGAAAAGTGTATCAACATATTTAAATAACAAGAATGGCTGTATCGGTCAAAAGCAGATCTTAGTGCTCAATAATTTTCTAAGTGAATTTAATTGTCATGATATTACATTTCTGAGTTCTTCTTTTAATAGTTGTGTTTTAAATTCAGCAAGTATCCGGCACGTAGTTTGGTATAGCCTTCTTGCTATTTAAATGTGTTTAAAATTAATATTATAAAATTTATTAAAAATATTTTATATTATAAAATAGTTTGATTAAATTTTACTAGAATTATAGTAAAATTCCATGTGAATTCTTCATCCCCATAACTACTGTGATTTTGAGAGCATATATAAATTCTAAGAGAAAATTCTCTCCATGTACGCACTTAAAAACATACGCACTTATAACCCCGATATCGTATCGGGATTTCCAGACAAGGATAAAAATAAATGAGCGATTATGTTGCTCGCTCTTGTATCTTGTTTATCGTATATGGAAACGCTTTCCATATTCTCCTGGCAAAATTACTCTCGTGCCAGACCACACAACGGTCGCGATAATAATTCCTATATTAAGTAATGGACCGATTTAGCAAAAGACCTGCCAACCCACGTTGCTCACGATAGCGTAATAGATAACACGATACAGAATGATAACGCTAGACATCGCAATAATTTAACTCCCCTTATAATAGCGTAACCGCGTATAGTTTGCCATTATCGTTTCGTTTATCTCGCAGAATGTAGACTAGAAATTCGCTGAAATACAGTTACACAAACGAGACACGTAATCTATCTTCGACGGCAATCCTTCTTCTTTTTAACAAAATAAACGGAATTCACAACTTATTAAATATTTGATACGAATTACCATATATGCACGTGATGCAATGTATTTATGTTAATGCAATATGTGTAATTGAAAATCAATAATATGTTTAATACTTTACATATATTCGATATTTTACATAATGCCGCTATCATAAATATATTTTACTATTATATAATGATTGAATTATTCCGCGTGAATTGAGAAGAAGGCTAAGAACGGATTTTTAGTGCTCAAATAATAATTCATATGTGATTTTTTTATACATTTTCTAGTTCTTTGAATTGCGCATCGTTACTATCAATCTTGAAATGCATCTCTTAAATTAAATCAGAAAAGTAATATCATAATATTAAATTGATAATCAATTTAATAATATTAATGCTAAGAAGAATCTGTAAGATCCTCCATCCTGAAAAACTGTAAAGCATTTGTTGCGGAAAATATTATTTCAGCCAGGATTTTTCAGACATATTTTTTAAGCTTAAATAAAAATTACTTTTAATTTATTTCTTAAGGAATGCTATTATACGGGCCTAAAATATATAAGTCAGTCGGTTGTATCTAATAAATGCAGTTATCTTAATACTTTTATTTTTAAATTTATACTTTTAGTTTAAAGTAAAATATAAATAAAATATGATAATGCCGTAGGTATTAAATATAATGAGCAATAATATAATCAATAAAATGGATGTTTCTTAATGAATATTTTTATTCATAAGTGCACTGAAATATTTTTTCATTTCGATAAATTCTAATTTCTATGGTGCTTCAGTTGGTTAGTAAATGTAATTTATGTTTGCTTACTTACATTGCTGTCGATCGCTGTCAATATTGTTACGCTAAGCGGTACGTGGTCCAGAAGATTTCCATGCCGTGGTTCACTTCTATTTGCCGTATAACTTCTTGAGAGAACCGATCTATTGCCCGATGAGTGTAATCAGCAGCTGGCCTCCATCTCGTCCATGCAGGACGTGTTCTCGTAGCTGAAGCGCTTTTTAGTCGCATACTCGACGTCGTTATCGATATCATTATACTGAGAGAACTGTAGGTGGGCATTGCAGATCAGTGGCCTTATCCTAGATCCCGGAAACCGAACGACACAGAAAATTTTCCTCTTACCCTCTTTTGCATGTAATCGCCGGTGGTGCTACGTACGATCCATCATCGAAGTCCCCTCCTTCTCGTTAGACATACATATTCTGCAGCGCGTTGGCCAGACCATTCTCGAATCGTTCCTCATTTCCGTTCGGTAACGACATCGGCTGTGTGCTTTTCTTTTTCCTTTCCGGGCTCGAGTGGTATGACAGGTTCTTCCACCTCCTTTTTTTTTACGAGCGGTGCAAAACACTCGCCCCGATCGAAGCGCAAATAGTGCATCGTCTCGTTCGATCGTGTCTGTATAATAAGCCAATCCGATCTTTTGATCATCTCATCTCATCTCATATCTTACTGGCTGGACGTTACAAGGGCTATAATTGATGTTAATGTTAATCCACGATCGAAGAAGTATGCGACGTACACTACCGTTTGTAAGTTCAGGAACGCTTATGATTTTCTCGCATCTCACGAAAAGTTAAGTATCTCAATGAAAAAAATCGTAGAAGTGTTAAAAAATGCATTTTAAAGAGGGAAGATAGTGTAAAATTTTTTTTTTTTTTTTTTTAGTTTCATCTGTTCGATATTTATCCTTAAATTAAAATTGAAAATTGATATGTTCAATATTTTTTGTTTTACTTTGCAGCGCTGTAACTTAATGATCATCAAGCAAAGATTAATAAAAAATATTTTAAAGTAAGCTTTTTAAGTTTTAAAATATTTTTGGTGCGAGAATTTTTCGTAATGATATCCAACTTTTTGTGTAAAAAGTTATTTTTCTTATAAAATATTTTTTAACTTCGAAACTAAAGAGTTTACGGAAAAGAGAAAAAATATTTGTTATAATGTAATTCCCATAAAATTTTTCAAAAAGTTTTAAATATTTTTTTATACTTAATTTTTATAATATATGAGATGCGAGAAATTGCAAGCGAAGTAAGTATGATAGTGTATGTGATTTTTTTATATAATGTTTCTGACACACATTAACTTTCAATTACTTAACAATTACATCAATTGTCGTAACCTTTTTTGTATAAGTATGTTTATTAAAGGACAACACAAGTAATTTTACAATTATTCCATATAATTTACATGTAGATTACAATTTTACTCAATTAATAAAACATAAATCTTATTTTATATCATTTTTACAATATACATCTTTAATAAATTAACAATATATTGTTATCATTATTAGTAAAGAATTCTACAATAACCTATTATGACCAGGAAGTGTATCAATTTAAAGAATTCTAGTAAAGAATTGATCTACAATAGGTATCTAATATATTATCTAAGTTTGAATAGTATTAATGCACAATATAATTGTGATTTTTTGTTACAATAGTTATGATAAAGATCATAACCAAACAAACGTGATTAAATCAGTTGACAGAGTTTAGATAATATTTTAATGTCCGAATATTCGTAATAGTGAATTCGATTGGACTGCACTAATGCGTACTGACACAGATGTATTCTAATTTAATAATCTGAGTGTAAAAATGACATCACATAGCTTTATGTTGTTTTGTGTACGACGTGTTTAATATGCACCAGTGCACATTAGTGCGTTCAATAAAATTCGCTATAAGTTATTTTCTTCGTATTCTTATTACTCTTCTTTTATATCACTCCTTCTAAAATGGACGTTTTCCCAAATAATTCCAAAAAATCCAAGTTTTGCCTTTCTTTGTGAAATTATGGTGGATTGACCGGAGCCTCATACCGCTTCGAAGAGGATTGCCTTGAAAGTTTTGCACAGAGGGGGCGAGGGGCACAGGAACCAGGAATCAGGAACCAGGAACCGAGCCGCAGACCGGCTTGACTGGTCCAGAGCCTGATCGTATGTAGGTGTATGTACAGGTACACGTAATACATCAACGGGTCGAAATGCATGTGCTGCCTCGCTCACGTAATCCGCTGGGAGTGGCGCGATACTGCTCATTCGATTATAGTTGGCTAGCTTGTGCGTTCGGAAGATGGGTTCAAGGGCAAAATGTCACGTTTGTGAAAACGGAAATTTCCTTCCCGAAGTTAATAGCATCTAGAGACGGAAATTTGAAAGGGAACATTCCTCAAAAAAAAAAAAATATTTATTTAGAAATTATTTGAAACTTTTACGAAAAGTGATCAATTGTTTGCTTATAATTAAATATAATTTAAATATTACATTTTTAAGTCAATCTTATTAGTGCGAATATTATTAAAAAAAGTTGCAAGTAATAGTTTATACATACAGGATGTCTGTTCTCCCGTTCTATATTTTGGAAATGGTTCAAAATTACACGGAAAGAACAAATTTGCTGAAATACAGATCTGAAAATAATTGTGTTGAACCGTTTAAAAAATTGTATTGAATGTTTAACTTAATTGCTAAAATGTCAGAAACTATTTCATAACCAGAAATTATTTTCTGATTTCGTGAATGTTCGATCATTTTTGGAGGCTACTCTTTTAAAGGGGCATCAAAAGAGTGATCTCGAAATAATCGAATACATATTTCGCGATTTTTCATAATTTTGGACCGTTTCTGAAATATAGGAGATGAAGACAGAGATTTTATGTACATCTTGTATAAATATATATTAAAATGTAATGCTGGATATAAATGAATATTATTCATCAATATCAAATAACTATATACTTTTTAATATAATATTATTTTTCTTTTTTAATAAATTTACTTTTCTGAAATATTCTTTTATCTTTTTTTGGTACTAATAGAAAATAAAATTTTGTTCTTCAATAAAACACTTATCCTTCTAAACTATTTCTATCATCTTTTCATGTATTTTTATAGTGTGTAGTTCACGGAAATATCGGAGTGACACTGATATAAGTTATCTTTTTCCTGAGAAAACTCTTGATCGACAAATGTCAATCGAGTTGATAGAATATAGAAGGACGAAGTCAATAAAAAAATTATTGAATTACTACTTCGATAACAGTTGTTTGACAAGTTACATGATGTTATCAGTGTACAGTGTAAAAATAGAAGATAATAAAGTGATGCAAAATTTTTTTGCAATTCTTTAACTCTACAAAATTGCTATTAGATCGTAACTTCTTATTACACGAATATATGATATTATCGTTCGTCATAGAGGCTATACATAGGTATACTTTAATATCGCTTTATTTTTATCTATCAATTTTTCGCTCCAATAAATTGCTTTTTTTGGTTGAAACTTTTATTTTTACATTTCTTAGAACAAGGAATTAATAGATTTTTTATAATGTTATTTATAACAAATAATAATATTGTGTATGCTTTCGAAGGTTACGCATTTTCTCATTATGATATATAAATTAACGAAAAATAAAAAACTATTGAATAGATTGAGTTAAAATTTTCAGCTGTAGTATAATTGTTTTCTTTAAAGTTAATTTTTCTTCTAATATTTGATACATTCTGTTTGAATCAAAAAGAAAATTCAATAATATTAAAAAAAATTGTTTTATTGAATAATTTCCTTTGAATAAAAAAAATTAAACAGTGGATATAAATTAAAATGCGCTAATCAATAGATAATAGAAACGTTTAGCTGTTGTTTGGTTAAATATTTCCTTATTAGTGTTTTTGTAGTAGATTAATTTAAATAATACTGTTTCCGCGATCTGACTCGTAGGCAATTAGTCGTTTCTTTGAATGTAACGTTCAATATTACTCGCATATAGAAAGCAACATTCTAATGGAAACCTACAGCTATGAATAATAAAGACAGTGTTCGATAGGTTGTTACTTGTCGATGAACTATTTATTTTCCGAATTAGTGTCATAATTCCTTTTTATCTCGACAAACAAGCAAATTCGCGTTTACACGACTTATTTCTTTAACTTAAGAGCAAAAACATTGCTCAAGTAAGATTAATTAACATGTTGAGACTTTTGTAAGGTCGATAAGTCATACAAGGGTCTATAACTAACTTCGGAATTTCAAATATAGATCTCTCTTGTTTCCAACTATCTTAATTGCCAATTATGTCTTTAACGACTTACATGTCGGTTAATAATATTCGTACAAGTCGATATCATCGTGTTTCTTGTCAAAATTAATTGCAGTCAAGACATCGTTCTGATTGCATATTAATTATTATGCTAATATCTTAATTGATCTATTGATCAGTTAATTAATGAAGGGCATGCTTTTGTTAATTTTGCTCGGTGTATATTTCTTTCCTTTTCTATATTCTTTCTTACATCATTTGTTAAGAACATTGTTAAGAATATATATGTCATTGTCATACGAAAGGGTCCATTTGGTCGAAATTAAGATATATCACTTTTCTATAAAATATGAGATAAAATAAAAAATGATATAAGAGACGTGTGTATATAAAAAAGAAACGTAAATTGAAAAAAATAAAAGTGTTAATTCTTATATTTTATTTTAACATCATATCATTATCTATAATATTTAATAATAATCGGAAACGGATCTAGGTGGGTTAAAAAAATAAATGCATTTACAAGTAGCTTGGATTTAATTAACGCGAATTACAAGTTCAATGAGAAATGTTGCAACCGTCTGGAATGATGGGTATATTCGCCTTGCTAAGTTAGCAATTTAAGCTACGACCTGTCCGACGATCTGTCCGACGTTCGAAAGGAAATCAGATATAATCGCGTGAACGTATCGACACTGGAAAAAGCGAAGAGACGCTTTTAATTAAAAATAATTATGCCCTGCACACACGCCATGCGTGCAGACTGCGTTTAGCTGTCGCCGCGTGAGAGACGCCAGCAGGCAGCGGAACTTGAATATTAATCGAGATCCGACGATCGCGACAAATTGCCTATCAAAATGTAGCGTCAGTCTCGTGATCGTCTACGATCTACATCGTTCAACGGGCAGGGTTATTATTACGGGGACAACTCGTTACAGGATTCCGATGGTGTATCGCAAAATGTTGGTTCGTCCGGGCTGCTCTCCCCTCTTGTCATCTTTCTTTTATTTTCATCGTGTGCAATCTCTTTACTTCATGTCTATCTCTTTACTTCTTATCTTTCTTTTCTTTATACGTGAATCGTGAGACGTGCGGAAATAAACCTTTTTCTTGAGTTTTTAATCGTAATTTAATACAGCGAATATTTTCTTTCGTCGTTTTTTACTAAAAGAATTTAAATTCTTTCGCTTTATTCTGTTAGTTTATTTTAATTAAATTTTTTTCTCTTTTAGGTTTGTGTTATTAACTTTTTTTCTTAAACTAAAGAAATTGTGACATTATTTATACTCTAATTTTATTTAATTGTATAGATCAAATGAAAGAAAAGTTTTTAATTTAAATTTTTTGTGTTTTATGTAATGTTTTTCTTTTATTCATGAAAAAAGCAATATCTTCTCATATTTATTTACGCAGTTCAAAGGCTGCTTTTTAAAATATTTGAAATGGGAGTTGACTTCTTTCTAAGAAGTTAACGATTTATAAAATTTAAAGAGTTTTACGAATGTTATTAATTATCTAAATTCATTAAATATTGTCCGAGTTTATTACTAAAGAACGAGAATCATTGTATGAAAATATTTTTCTCGACGAGCTGGCTGTTGCAGGCTGTTTGCAACAGCACGTCTCCAATGGAGCTCCCAATCCCGAAAGTACATAATATTTAATGATCATCTTCAGTAACGAGTCACCCAAGTGCGTCGCACAGTCGATATTGCACCCTTCGCGTCGCACCACTTTTCACTGTTGTATCGCGAGCAAAGCTATCCGAAAGGGAGGCATATTTCAAGGTTATTCGGCTGCTGCTTCTGTCTACCACCGAGGGCAAGATCGACCCGATCCTCTTCAACGAGCCTCCCAGGCTGTTGCCGTGGCAACAGACCAGGCCAGGCTTTCCTAATACGTTTTCATCTCATCGCCACCTACCTACCCTCGCATCGTCGGGTTTTTCCTGTCGGCCTCGAGGGTGGCAAGTGCACCCGGTCGGAGATCTTCAAAAGGAAGAAAATACGGTTTCACGAGCGCCATTCGTTCGGCTTCGAAGCGTCGACTGGGGAGGGAGATCCGGCGGGATCCGACGAGGATCGTTTCAAAGGGGGTTGGAGAGGATCGGGGAGTGGGTAGAGGGTGAGAGGAAGGAACGAGAATATCCATGCATGGAGCATCGGGACGGGCGATAGGACGGGCGTTGCCATGCCGACGAATTATCATTTGCGCCCCTGTGCTTCGCTGTAAAGGGAATCGTCGGCACCCTCCGTATGGTACATGTACCTGGCCCCGCCTCCGGGCACCGGCGACATCGGTATGGATTTTTTTTTCTCTAGCCCAGCGTTCTCCACTTGACAACGGCGCGACGCCCGAATTTCGTTCAGCCCACGTCCCTCTTTCGCCCTTCTTTTNTTTTTTTTTTTTTTTTTTTCTTTACCGTCGCCGTCGCGTTGCGGCTCGAGGTAGATCGAAGGAGATCTCTCGAGCACGCGTATATCGCGACGACCTTTTATCACCAGATTTTTGCCTTCCTTTCCGTTATGCGACACGGATGGCTGACTCGATGCAGGCGGCGACGTCGCCGACGGCTGCGGTGACGAAGCCCGGGCACTCGAGGTCTTCGTGGGCGAACGACACGTCGCGCTCTGATGAGTTTGAAGGGCGCCGCACCGGGGCTGCGATTCGGCTGGGGATTTCGGGACTGAAGATGCCGACCCTCTTCCTCACTTCCTCTCGTCTGCTTATAATTGACGTTGCCGCACTTGCCGCCATTCTCCCATACGCGAATACTTGTACAGTTGAGAACGAGTTCAGACGACTTTTTTTTAATGTTACGAAGCTCTCTTGTTTCTATGAAATTGAATGTCGCTTTAATTTCCATCAAACTTTTAGAGAAGTTATAATTTTTGAATACTGCTCTTGCAGTGTTTGATCTTTTGAAATATTGCTGCAATTTCTATAAAATTTTTGAGAAAATATTACTTTTAAATTATTCTTGAAAAAGTCCAATTAAAACGTATTTTCAACAAAAGAATGTTGAACAAAAATATCCTTAACATCTTTAAATATTTTTAATATCCTGATTCTCGTTACATTATTTTTGTTATAATCCATCAACAAAAAAATATACATCTAATATTTTTAAACATTTTTATTATGAATTAAGATAAAAATAATTGTTATAAAAAGACGAAGACATTCTATAATAGAAAAACTAATATAGATGTTGTACAAATTAAAAAATGGTGAAGTTAAATTGAAAAGTACGTAATAACTCAATTTAATTTATATTTTAGCTAATATGTGCGTGTAATATTCGTATTCTTCTTTAAATTCATACAAGCGATATGATAATACGATATAATGTGCAATGCTATTAAAAGGTAAATTAAATGGATAAGGTTATATATACTTGAATATAAAATGTATTAAATTATTGATGAAAACTCGAGCATCCAATTACACGGTTGAATACCATTAAAATTGTACATTTTTACATGCAATCCATAGGGATGCAAGTTTACTATAGAATTAATACATTGCTTGCGTGACTATAACGAATAATTGCTACGTACTGTAATAATTTCTGTCATTCTAGCAGTGGACGTGATAACTGCAATTAAACGAGTTTTATAGTGTGAAATTAAAGTTTACGAGACTTTCACTAATTCGACAATTGCGTTTTCAGATTTGTGGTAGTAAGATAGACAGTACATGTGTCTTATACTCTATAATTTTATTCTATGCACTGCTTTGCTAATTATTATTTGCGAAAAATTGTAAATTTATTTTTAAACGATGTTTGACCCAAATATTTACTTTTATTTTTCCATTTCTGCAATAATAGGAAATGAGATAATATATATTGTGAAACAGTTATCGAAACGCCAAATTTAAAAGTAAAATTGAAATTATTGCAGATGAAATGTTAAAAATAAAAAGTTGCAACATGTATGCGTTTGGCATGCATTTGTGTTTTAGATATGGCAACTTTTATATAATTTTCTATAACATAATATTTCAAATTGTTATTTACAATACATTAGTGTAGTATTTTACAGTAGCATTATACGTGACTGTCATTCGAGTTTAGAGTTATATTTATATCATAAAAAATACCATAAATGCCTACGTAAATAATTTCTTCATGAGCACACAACGGTTTCAACATGAATATTTATTAAAGATGTTACGTAGTAACTATACTCATAAAGAAATGTTTAAATCGTCGTCAAATCATTTACGAGGTATCATTGACGACAAGTTGTTTACGACGTAAAAATTGTATTAATACCGTAGAGTTGATAACCAAGTGTTTAAACATGGTTTTGTCGGTAATACTGAACATAAATTATACATGCATAGCTGCTACAAATTCAATTTAAACCTTTAATAATTAATGATTTAACTATATAGGGAAGATAGGGGCAATTCGTTAAGGGGGGAGGTAATTCGTAAAAATGAAAATATCTTTGTATATGTTAAAAATTTACTTTAAATACTGTAAACGCGTCCTAATGTAACGAC